>VDFB02260181.1:0-42670 GCA_007258455.2 Sequoia sempervirens | reverse complement strand
TTGAAATTGTGCAGGGTCTATGTCATTAGGAACTTGGGTGTCGCGTAGGGCCTTATTTAGGATTTCTTGGTGTGCGAGAGAAGACTTAAGCAAGTCCAGAATGGATATATGTGTCGAAGTTTTTCCTAGATGGTCAAGAATGTTGTATTGAGAACTCACAGGTTGGGACTGGGTGGATGCAGAGGCTCTAGGGGCTGTGATGCAAGTTCTACGAGTGGTAACAACACATTGAGGATCCTTTTCTTTTACGCGTATCATAGATACACGTGGTTCTACTTGCTCAATGTGCATGACGATACCCAGATAGTTGAATGACACATTCTTATAACTGATGTTGTTTGTGGTGTTATCCTAATTATTGTTATTGTTAGGCCATGGGTTTGAATTTGATGTACTAGGACCTTGGTTATGCTTAGGGAAATCACTTTGATATATTTGTAATTGAGCATTGGATGAAGGTGTTGTATTGGCATACACATGTATGTCACCCCGATTTATGAGATCCTGGATGTACGTTTTCAGACTTTGACACTTATTCAATGTATGCCCTTTAATCTTATGGAACTCACAATATTCATTTTCTTTAAACCAGGTTGGTTTAGGCTTGGATTCATCGGGTAGCTTGGTCACAGGATATGTAATCGAGTAATTGGCTTAAAGAATCCTATTAAAGACAGAACTTAGGGGTTCCCCTAGTTGAGTGAATTGACGTTTTCCATTCCCTTGGTTATTTTGATTGGATTGTTGGTTGGGATGAGGTGCCCCCTGTGGCACTGATATAACATGAGGGTTTGACTACTGAGGAACATATTGCGGCTTCTAGAAGCATTAGCCACTTGGACGTGTTTGGTGTCAGTGAAACCATTATTGACAAAATTTTTGTTTTTGTTCTAATAATGGGGCTTGTCTCCGGATGATTTCTCTGTATCAGAGTTAAATATTTTGACTAGCCCTTTGGCGATGAGGGCTCTCTCAAGAATAGGACCTTTCTCCACGATTTTAGCAAAGGTCATGACACAATGGAGTCTGAGGTTGTGGGCCATGTCCGGATAGGAGTTTTCGATGAACAAGGTGACCATGTCTTTTTCCCTTAGCGGAGATTTCATATGACTAGCTAGGGATCGCCATCTTTGAAGATAGCTCACAAAGGTTTCTCCTTCCCACTACTTTTCCTTCAGGAGATCTAAGGTGTCGATATCCTTGGCCAGATTGAAGGAGAAGTGGGAGACAAACTCTTCTGAAAGATGTGCAAAGGACTTGATAGATCCTTTCTTAAGACCCATAAACCAATCAAGAGTTATTCCATGTAAACTCCTAGGGAACAATCTCATCAGGTAATTGTCATTATGTATGACTTCTTGACAGTGGGCCTTAGGGTCTTTGGTACCTTTGTATTTATCAAATTCTAGCATTTCAAAATGCTTTGGGAAAGGAACTAATGAAATAGAAGGATCAAACGGATAGGGACAAATGTCCTCAAACTTGAACGATTGTTTGTTGGTCCCAGCTTGTATGTCCTTTAATGTAGCTTTGACTTCTTCCAGATCTTGATTGATAGGCGTTGCGGGAGTCAGATTGGATGGACTAGGCTGATTGTATAGAGGATACTGCTAATATGATGAGGATGGTACTGAAGCAGCTGAATCATAAGTGGGTTGAGGTGTGTATGAAGGTGTTTGTTGGTATTGATTGGCGTAAGTAGATTGGGTATTGACGTAAGGTGGATATGATGGATTTTGATTGTAAGATGTGGAATCCGCTTGCTGGTATGGTGGCTGTTGTAGATAGTATGAAGCGGATGGAGTGCCTTGATAGTATGATGATGTGGAAGCCCCTTGCTGGTAAGGCGGAAATTGCTGATAGTAAGAGGTGGATTGAGCACCATGTTGATAAGGTGGCTATTGTTGTGTATAGGATGTGGATGAAGCACCTTGTTGGTATGAAGGTTGTTGTTGAGTGTAGTATGGATTGGACTGGTAATTGTATGCAACGTTGGGTTGTTGCATGATGTATGGAGGTTGTTGTGGATTAGACTGTTGTTGGTATGGGTTTGTGTGTGATTATAGAGGATTAGTGTAAGGAGGCAATTGAGTCCGCGGGGGGTTCTAAGCGGTCACATGAATGTTTTGAGTAGGATTGGACGCAACAACATAAGATGTGTATGTACTAGACGGGTGGTAAAGATATTATGTGAGAGGATTTCGTTGTGTTTGTGTGGGAACGTGTGTATGATGGGGTGGTTGTTGCTACTGTGGGGGCTGCTGATAAAGTGGGCGAGATGGGATATGTTATTGTGGGACTGCTACAGAAGCACTATGGGGTGGTTGTGGCGTTGTGATGCAGTTTGCGTGATTTGATGTTGGGGTTGTGTAGGAATGGTAGTGTGTTGTTGAGGAATTGAAACATTTTGTTGTGGAACGGTGACATTCTATTGCGGGATTGTGATGTTTTGTTGTGGGAGATGTTCTATTGTGGAGGTTGTTGATAGAGTGGTTGAGATGAAATAGTAGCAACAATAGCATGTTGTGGCGGTGCTTGTGAGGGGATAGCAGTGTGTTGTGGTGGTGCCTACATCATAGTGAATAGATGCAGATTAACAAGAGGTTGTTGAAACACATGGATATTACCTTGAGGTGGTGGTAGTAGATTACCAGTGGGTGCAGGTCCTGGAGGCGACATCAATGCAAGAAGTGGAGTGCCCCCAGTGTTGATGGGTGATTGACCAGGATGCTGAGGTGGAAGTGGTGGAGTAGACAGAATATTCTACGACATGCCATAGGCATAGGGATCATTAGGATCAGGTGGTGTCGTAGAGGCAGCGAATGGGAGGAAAGGATAAGTGGTGACTTGGTGTATCACGAAATTTCCAAACTCAAGATGATACCAATTCTCTATAGGTGGACCTTTGGGAACATATGAATTTCCTGGAACATTTTGTGAAGTTTGCGGGTCTTGAGGTGCAAGAAGAGTCTGGGCACCAGTATATTGTGACATATTGAAATTGGGTGGTGGTTTGACCCCTTTAATGATCAGAGTAGCGAGAATCTTATCGCCACACTCGTTGAGGAGGTTTTTCATCATCTGAACCTTAGCGGGATTGCTTAGGTCTTGAGGTGCAAGAAGAGTTTGGGCACCGGTATATTGTGACATATTGAAATTGGGTGGTGGTTTGACCCCTTTAATGATCAGAGTAGCGAGAATCTTATCCCCACACTCGTTGAGGAGGTTTTTCGTCATCTGAACCTTAGCGGGATTGCTTAGGTATTCATCAACCGTGACTTTGGGCTGATTGACCATGTTTTCATCTTCGGGTGGTGAGGTGTTTTGGACGTCAGTATTGGATTGTGACGATGCACCATTATGGGGATCTTGAGGGATATTTGTACCGTTGTTGGGATCTTGTGTGGTATTTGAAACGTTATTGGGATCTTGTGGGATATTCAGCTGGGAACCTTGGGCTTGTTGTTCGGCCATTTGTTTCTTGGCTTGTGATCGAGTCTGAATGGGCATGAAAGTGAAAAACTACTATGTGACTAAGATGCGGTTAAACTCTAGGATGCAATGCCTAAATGACGATTGAAGGATTGATTTGGTTGGATTGTTGATCAACTGATTGGATGATTTGATAAGGATGAGATCGGATTGAATTGATAGATTGGATAAGGATTATATTGGATAAGGTTGATTGATGCAATGATTGATAAGTTTAGATGATTTGATAAGATTGGATGATGGAAGGGATTCTAAACCAGGTTTAGAGATCACCCTAGGTGACTTAAGGTGCTGATTGATCGGATTAAGGATAGGTAGATGATTGTGGCACCAAATCCAACTTGAGATGGACATGGATTGATAAGGACGAATGATGATGATTGACTCAGGACAGATGACGATCCTAAGTAGACGTTGTAGGATGACGATCGATTTTAGACACCTGGGTCAATTTGGATAATGACTTCAAACCAAGTTTAGAGGATTTGGATTGAGAAAATGATGAGGGATATGCAACCTAAAGATGCTTTATGGTGTACCTATATGATTCAGATGATGCAGATGCAAATTATGGAAGATGCAAAATGACTGGGTAAAGATCAGACTTGTCTAAGCAAGGTGCAGGATCGCCCAACTAGGGGGAAAGGTTGCCCAACTGAAGGTTAGGTTCGCCCAATTGGAGGTCAGGTTCACCAAACTGGAGGTCAGGTTTTCCTATCTGGAGGTCAGGTTCGCCCAACTGGAGGTCAAGTTCGCCTAACTAGAGGTTAGGTTCGCTTATCTAGAGGTTAGGTTCGCCCAACTTGAGGTCAAGGTCGCCCAACTTGAGGTCAAGGTCGCCCAAGTTAACTCTCAGACTTGTCTAGATCATAAAAGAGGATCAAACGGACTATCGAAATGGGAAAATGGATGCTCAGAACGAGAAACAGATGCTCAGGACGGGTAAACGGGTACTTGGAATAGACAAACAGACGTTTGAAATAGGGAAACGAATACTCAGAACAGGAAACAGATGCTCAGAACAGGAAACAGTTGCTCAGAACGGGTAAACAGGTACTCAGAACGAGCAAACAGACGTTCAGAATGGGGAAACAGATGCTCGGAACAAGAAATGGATTCTCATAACGAGTAAATGGGTACTCAGAATGATTGAACAGGTACTCAGAATGAGTAAGCGGGTGGTCAGAACGGGAAATGGATGCTCAAAACAAGTAAACGGGTAGTCAGAATGATTGAACGAATGGCGAAACTGGCTGTTGAAGGTGCAAATTCGCCCGACTTGGGGCAGGGTCGCCCAACTTAGGGCAGGTTCACCCCTATTCAGGGAAGGTTTTCCTATTTGGTGGAAAGATAGAAAATTCTAACATAAACAGGCTGAGAAATGACTGAGACAAAGGGTAGGTTCGCCCCTGTTCAGGGCAGGGTCGCCTCTGTGCAGAAACCTGAACTTGACTTAGGTGAAAACAACTATGGAAAAGGACCAAAAACACAACAAAAAATAAGCAAGAGGTAAGGCTGACTTGACTCAACAAAAATTCACTAGTTTCACACAAAAAAGATAGTTCAAATAGCACAATCCTAAGATTAGTATGAAGGGTATGGCCAACACAATCCTCTAACTAGGCTAAACAAGGCAACTAGGGAGTCCTTGATATACACTCGGTCTATGAGGCACAACCATGAACACCAGCCCGTCACAAGCGTGAGTCAGGAACCCCAGCGAGATAATGAAGGCTCAAACAAACTCTTCACATCTATCTAGGTATCACCCTAGCTTCGACACTCTGCCAAAAATGACGTGACTGGATTGGGGTACAACTTTGGCTCTCCCCCCTTTGTATACCTCGTTGGTACGCGTGGTTGGGATTGCCCCTTGGGGTGATGAAATCCCCAAGTAGGTTCCACTAAAAAGAGAACACTAACTATTTTTGGCTACTCCCCAGGCTCACACGAAGTGCAAGGGGAAAGCTTTAAATGATACAGTGCCCCTTGGGCAACACAAAGGACAAAGCAAGCTACGATCTCTCGTCACCCAGGATCACCAAATGGTGCAAGGGGATTGGATACATCAATAGCTTACTTTACAAACACATCACACAATATATTTGACTCCCCTACTTAAAACTATGTGCTTGGATTAATAAGCAAAAATGATAAAGAAATTAAAAAAACAATGCTGAGATCGATTTTCCTGCAAGAAAAGTGTTAGTAGTTTATCCTCCAACCTTCAACAAGCATGAGACAGTTGCAAAAAATATTAGCAAAATCTTGTACAATCACCAACAAGACGACTTAGGCGATTAGTATCAACCAAAAGAACATAATAAAAAAATCTGAAAATGATTTTTATACCTCTGTTTTACCTCGTAGACGCCTCTATTTGGGTCAGGTTCACCCCTGTTAGGGTAGGTTCACCCCTGTTCAGGGCAGATTCGCCCTTGTGCAGAAAACAGTGAGTAAATCTTTTTGCTATCTCTCAGATGGGCGACCCTGCAAGGCAGGGTCGCCTCTGTTCAAGTTGAGGTTGCCTATCTTGAGGTAGGTTCACCCTTGGTCAAGGCAGGTTCGCCTTTGTGTAACCTGAACCTGCAAAATATCAAAAAATAGCAAACGTAAAAGAAAAAAGACCCGTTTGTGGATCCCACCGGGCGTGCCAGAAATGTGATCAATGCAATTTACCTATCCTAAATGATGCAAAACATAATGCAAAAGAAGGAAAGAACACTAAAACACCTCAAGATTGGGCTACGTTAAACTCAAACAAAATAAAGATAAAAGCAAGATTTATACCTTGTATGAGTTGCTCCTTGGTTAGCCCTTTGATAGTTGATGTTTTGTATACTCCTTGATGGAAAAAATGGTAAAAAGGGATGCAAAAGGATCTAGGTGAGATGAGGAATGCAATGAGCTATGTGGGTAGTTGGATGGATGAATGCAAGTGCAAGAGATGAAAGCTTCAAAACATGCAACAATGGAGGTTTGTGAGTGCAAGAATGCAAGTGTGAGAGATAGAGCTTGAATGCTTGAATTGAAAAAATGTGTGAATGCCTAATGAGAGAATCAAAATAAAATCTTTCATTTTAAGGGAGATTTCTCTAGAGAATTGAACGATTGAGATTTTGCCAACATGGGAAAGATGAAGGGTTGTGGTGAGACGAGGAATCACAAGCCCTCACATCTTGCCATGTGGAGGATGAAGTGTCACAAGGACAAATGAGTTGGAAAAGAGACATGTGAGGTCGAGGTACTTGCAAGTACTTTGGGATGAGGGGAAGATTTCCTCAAAAAGGAACTTCTTGTCCCCATGTGGGAAGGATGTTGACATGTAAGGAATTTTAGAATTCGTCACACATCATCATAGGGAAGAGAGAAGTTGTTGGAAGAATAAATGTGAATTTTAAATTCACATGAGAAGCACCTTGTGGATAAGACAAGGTTCTTATGGAGGCAGTTGAGAAGTACCTTGTGGATAAGACAAGGTCCTTATAATGGAAGGTTCTTGACCCCATGTGACTAATGTGACAAGTGAGGAGTTCTAGAACTCCTAACAACTTGTATGGGGAAGAGGAGAGTCTTGGAGGGATAAATGTGAATTTTAAATTCACATGGGGAAGAGGGTCTAGGCTAAATGTGGAAATTGTGAAGGTTGACCAAAAATGTATGTTAAATGTAGCAAAGGGATTATATTAAGGTTGCGCAAACAAGTGATTAGGAAGATTAATGAGGGATTAAGTGGACAAATATGGAGGATGTGACATTAATCTTGATTAAAGGTGTGCACATCCTAATCATGGATTAATTAGACTAATCCAGATTAGAAGAAGGTTATGGAGGATGTGACAAGGAGAGAGAAAGAGAAGAATTTAAAATTGATTTAAATTCCAAAAGGCTAAATGACCAAATTAAATAAATTGATGTATTTATTTAATTTAGAGAAAGGATGAAAGGTAAAGTATTCAATTGTAAAATTAAATACTTTAGGAACCTTAGGGAAAGGGGAAATATTAATTAAATAAGTTATTTAATTAATATTGATAAAATAGACGAATAAAGAGGACGGATTTGACCATATGGGAGTGGTCAAATTTGGATGTCTACACCTACTATGAATTAGTATCAAAATGCTTCATTTCAAACTGAAAAAGAAGTGTACTATGTTTTTACTTTCGAGAGATCATAATGGATAAATCATTTTTATGCTCAAAGTGTTGATTCAAATATCAATAGAATGTTGGATGTGGAAATTATATAAATTTTTGAAAATTTGTTTATATTATGAGTTTTTAAATTAGAAATATAAGGGATGTGTAGGGTTGAATTTTCACAGTTTATTAAATTTAATAAACTATGAAAATTCAAGCCTACAAGTTTTTATATTTAAATTGACTTTGACTTTTGAATAATAAAAATAAACAACTTAAAAACTTGAAATTTCACAGTTTATTAAATTATAATAAATTAAGAAAATTTAAACTTAAAAATTCAATACATCGAGTAATTTTAATTTTAATAAACAATAAAAATTCAAGTTTGTAGGTTGTTTATATTTATTACTCTATAAATATAAACATCTTGCATGCTTGAATTTTTATGATTTATTAAAATTAATGTCAATATTGAAAAAAATAAATTAATATTATATAATTTCTACATCCCACATTTTGTTGATATCTGAATGAATATTTTTAGCATAGAAATGATTTATCCAAATTATAATAAACTACTAAAATTCAAGTTTGCAAGTCATTTATATTTATATTGAGTATAAATATAACAAGAGTTGCAGAGCAGCGAAGTTTTGCCAAAATGTTCAAGAATAGACCTGTTTTAATTTTTTGTGTGTTATGTTTCAGCAACAATGTTGATACTATAATTACTTTATAATAATCTTGAATTTTGTCAAGATATAGACTGACTTAATCATAACACTCTCCTAGGTAAACCTAGATAAACGCTCATCCAAAATCCATTTCAAACTAGTTACAACATTGTGTCTTACACTTGTATGCAAAAAGGATCATATGATTGACTTGCTCGCATCATTGGATTATCTTAAAGTTCTGAAAAACACCTGTATGATTGCAAGAAGCTACTTGCTCCAATAGGGCATTTATAGTTGGTAGTATTTCCTGGAGATTGATAAATATCAAATGATTGTGTTTCAAGATTTTTCTCTTTGATAATAATGTGTATTGTTTCCTGTTTGGTCAAATATTGAATTTTCTTGTGAGCATTATAAGTTTCCTTGTCATTTATTTTTTCCTTAATGAATTTGGCTGTGTTCTAGTTCAATGTGGAGTTAATTTAATTCTTTATGTTATTCAAGGTTTTATAACAAGAAGCAAATATAATGCATTTTTTTTAGTAGATTGTAGTTGGTACAACAAAATCACCAAATTAGTCTGAATGAACATGATTCCCAATATCTTAACCTAAATTGATTTCTATAAATATTTAAAGATAAAAATTCTAAAAAAGATCTTTTATATTTATATTTTAAAATATTCTAAATTAATAAATATTTCTATAACAAAATATCATAATAAGATGATATATTATTATAAATAAAATATTCAATTATATAGAGAACTATATAAAAATATAATAACAAGTTAAATAATATCATCCAATATATTTTAAAATTTTAAAACACCCAAAAAATAAACAAATAATATCTATTCATAAGTAACACAAATAGGATAAACAAATAATGTATACAACAGTTAGAAGGGACAAGTTAAAACGAGCATCCTTTTTTCTTAAATAAAAAACGGATATGTAAACTATTTTTTTAAAAACTATTATATTAGTCAAGTGGTAGAAAACATTAATAAACTTATAAAAGAAAACATAATGTTATGGTTAAATCATAGTTAGAATTAATTTTTAAATTAAAAGCATGAGTTAAAAAAAAAATCAATAAAACATATGGATTTGAAAATGTTCAAAATTATTTTAATTAGGTTACTATTAGAATTAGGGTAAGAATTAGAGTTAGGTAAGCATTAGAATTATGTTTAGGGTTAGGGTTAGGCTTAGAGTTAAGATTATGGTTTAGGGTTAAAATGATAGTTAGAATTAGGATTAAAGGGTTAGAATTAGGATTATTGTTAGACTTAAAATTAAGGTGATAGTTCTAGAGTACAATACAATCAAGGTTATGATTAGAATTAGGGTTCACCGTAAGAGTTAGGATTAGAATTTCCATTAGAATTAGGGTTAAAATTAAGGTGGGTTACTATTAGAATTGGGTTAAGAATTAAAGTTACAATTAGGGTTAGGGTTTACATTAGAGATAGGGTTAGAGTCCAATTAGGGTTTGACAACTGAATGCTTTAATATATGATATGTATTGAAATCATTTTTTAATCTATTAATGAAGAACAAATTACTTGTGACTTTTATAAGTTTAGTTTTATACATATTATAATTTTACAAATTTATGTATATTTTATAGTATTTGACAACTGAATGCTTTAATATATGATATGCATTGAAATTATTTTTTAATCTATTAATGAAGAACAAATTACTTGTGACTTTTATAAGTTTAGTTTTATACATATTATAATTTTACAAATTTATGTATATTTTATAGTATTTGACAACTGAATGCTTTAATATATGATATGCATTGAAATCATTTTTTAATCTATTAATGAAGAACAAATTACTTGTGACTTTTATAAGTTTAGTTTTATACATATTATAATTTTACAAATTTATGTATATTTTATTATTTGGAATTTGATCAAGTTATCAAATCTAATTTAATTTGAATCTACTAATTTTTTACAAGTCCAAACTTTTGAACTATGGTCAAATTGTTTGATATCTCTTGGATGGATGATGTTCATATTTCAATTATGATGTTTTTTAGTTTTTTATTTCTTAAATTTTTTAGTATTTATTTCTTAAATTTTTTGTTATTTTTTTGAGAAATTTATTCTTTGAATATATATTTTTTTATTTTCATGGAAAAAATGGCGTTTCCTTATTTTCTTCAGTTTTCCTCAGTTTTCCTTATGGACTTTTTTTTTAACCTCAGTTTTTTTATGACTTTCTTTCTTCAACATTTAGGTTTTTTAGGTGGTCCTTGTTTATTTGTAGTTTAGTTTTTATTTCTTAATATTTTTAGTTTTTATTTTTTAAATTTTTTGTTATTTTCATTGATAAATCTTACTTTTTAAATAAAAATTTAATAGTTGTGAAAACGTTTGTATGCATTTATTTTCTTAAGATTTTTAGTTTTTATATCTTAAGATTTTTAGTTTTTATTTCTTATTTTTTTTTGTTATTTTCATAAGAAATCTTATTCTTTAAATAAAAACTTATTACTTTCTAAAAAGAAAAAAATGATGTTTTTTTTCTTTTTTCAATTTTTCTTCTTGTTAATTAAGTTATGGACTCTTTTTATCTCTGAATTTTATAACTTGCTTTCTTTTAATAGATGCATCTTCATTAGATTATTTATTTTTTAGTTTTTTAGTTTTTATTTCTTAAATTTTTTGTTCTTTTAATTTCTTTATTTTTAGTTTTTTAGTTTTTATCAGATTTTTAGTTTCTATTTTTTAATCTTTTTGTTATTTTCATTTCATAAATCTTATCCTTTAAATAAAAATTTAATAGTAGTAAAAATGTTTGTATGCATTTATTTAATTTTTTAGTTATAAAATATTATCTTTATTTATTTAATTTTTTGCGAAAAGAACATAGTAACTTTGGATTATATTGATTTTTTGTTTTGATAATAGGGAAGATACTTAGAAGTTTAATGTGTTGTGATGACTAAAATGAGCACCAAACAAAACAAAACTATTGAAAACCAAAGATAAAAGTCAAAGATTTCTTAGAATATAAATATTATGGTGTACACACATGTGATGTAGCAAGGAAGATTGAAATCTTGGAGAAAAAGTGAAAAAAATATTTGTTTTTCCGTCCAAAGCATAAATTACAGTTATTAAACCTGTTGTAAGGACTAGCAATTTTCCTCACATGTAGCATAGAACAAATATTTGGATTGCAAGATAGTCAACCTTACCTCATTAGCTTCTTTTTTGGTGTTGAGATAGATTAGATTATTAAAGGGGAGGTGAAAACTAACATCTTTGTAGAGAGAGGAGAGTCTCTTTGTTTATGCATTTTATTTCCTTCTCTTTATGAACCTCACATGAGTTACAAAATATTAATAACTTGCCTAAAAATGAATGTTGATATTTGATGCTAAATGTACAACATTTGAATTGATATGCAACCAACTCAACCATAATATTATAATTTGAAAAGTCTTCCCAAATCCAAGCATTCCTTACCATAATGATAGGTAAAATTTCCTCTCTTACCATCTCAGCTTGGCTGTTAAAAAGAACAATAAATTGGAAGTTAAAAAAAAAATCACCAGATTATTGTAAGATATACAATAATGAATAGACAGATTAACCTCTCTCTAGCTTTCAGATATGCATACCTTATATTGATGAGACTATGCCAAGTCCCTAAGACCTATCAAACTTTGAAAAGTTTGCTTTTCTTTTTCTGCAATAGCAAATGTTTTTGGCATGCTTCTAAAGTGATGTCTCTCTGTTGAAGAAAATGCTTATTAAAATCCAAACAATAGCTACCGCACAACTGCTGCATCTAAAATCGAGGGATGTGATAAGAGGAAAGTTTCCAGTTCTACCGCGACAACCTGCAAGTAAATGCCTAAACCCCCATTTAAGAAGGACGTAAATGGGACTTACAGAGAATGAATCTATAAATTCATTCAATTCAAATAATTTAATAAGTGGTAGTTTGTGTAACTAACTAGAAAAAGAGAAACCCTAAATTTGAAAAGAAAATAAAAAAATTCATATGGAAAATAGCCCCAAAATCAGGAGTAATTAAAACAGGCGGAAAAACTGCCCTCTAAAAACTGGAGTAATTAAAAGTGGGAGAAAAATTGTCCTCTAAAAACTGCGAAAAAAATGTTTTTGTCTACAATTGTCTACAGTTCCTAAAAATCCGCTTATATCTCTTAAAAATTTTAAACCAATAAAATTCATGATAAATAATTTTCAAAATGCTTAAAATTAAAAAAATTGCATCTCTACTTTACAAAAGATAAATATGAAAAAATTAATGATTTGTAAACAAATTTACATAAAAAAAATTGTACATTTGATTGGCTGCAAAACAAACTAATAATCACTAGTTAACAATAGGCAGTGCCTATAGTTTCCTCGCATAAACTAATAATAAATTGTAGAGACTCTACCTCAATCAATTTACGAGGAAAGGAAAAAATTAGAAGGATGTAAAAACATATTATATATTTTTTTAATTTGTAATGAATGAAAATGAAAGAAAAAAAAATCAAAGAAAATTTATGTAACGCCCGTCGTGCAAACCCCAGAGAACACACACAATGCAAATAATTTTTTTTTTAAATAATTAAATTAAACATGTAATAACACTTAACCATAATTCACATAGCACATTACATAACATTAACACACTTAGTTCTCTGGGGCATGCGAGGTTACATCGCAACAACTAACCAGAAATAAAAATAAAGATTACAACAATATCATTTATAATGATAACCAAGGATAAGGATACATCTAATAACCATGATGCGAGAATAATAAACATCGCATAATTACATCCATGATAAATCTCTTAATAGAGTTACAAATGATCCTAACTATTACATCATTGTTTTAATATTACATTACAATCTTCTGATAAATGAATTACATTGAATTTCCCAACATGGGGATTGATACAAGAATAATGAAGTATGAAATACAAGTGTATACTGGTACAACTCCACTGCGGAATGCTGAGAAGACAAGATGTTGATGGGGAACCCAACGGGTGCGGAGCACGTTCCACCCAACCATGTGAATTACAAGTAACTCACCCCCTGTGCTCAGAGGTGACGAGGAAGTGAACCCGACCATGAATGTCAAACCGACTCAACAACAACATGATACGAAACAAGTACAACTCAAAGCATACAATGAACAATCATCAACGCTCACAAATCACATAACAAGTCAAAACTAAGAAACTCACCACACTAACATGAAGTATCACCAATTAGCAACCATGAACAATTTCACAAGAATCAAAAGCATCAAAAAGATACATTATCCAGAAGAACCGAACCAACACCCAAAATACATTTCCAAATAAATCAGAACCAATAAAAAGAACATGATTCCATAAAAACTCTAAATCAACCATTCAATACACCATACCATAGGCAACAAGAAACAAGTCAGACGGGTGTCAAGTGGGGAGGGTCATCGCATAGCTCTCATGGGATCCCCTGGCTCTTCCTCCAACTGAGGCGCCGGCACCCATCTATGGATCCCCTAGCCCTAAAATCAGAAACAACATAAATATAACCATATCCAGAGGCGACAAGAAACAAGGACAAGGATGTCTAGTGGAGAGTGTCATCGCATAGCTCTCATGGGATTCTCCTAGCCCTTCCTCCAACTGAGGCACCGACACCCATCTATGGATCTCCTGGCCCTTCCTCCTAACTGAGGCGCCGGCACCATAGGGTAGCTAATGCGGAGCCGATAATCTCTCATGAAGACGAGACTACGACTTTGCCGACCACAGCCTACTCAGTCTATCACTAGTCTATGGTAGCCCTAATGCATAGACGAGGAATCCAATTTTAATTATCTTGTGTGTTTTACTACCCATCCCCCTAAATTCTATTTTTAGGTTATCACTTGTTTAACTACTCTTACGTGGGTTCCCCTGAGCACTTCCTCTTACCCGAGGCGCCGGCGCCCACGAAGAGCCACTCTCCCTATGACCCCTAACATAAATCAAAACTAGGCAAGGGTTGAACCAAAGCATAAAAAGCATAGTACCACAACAAGAACACGCGAGACATTAACCCTCTCGCAATAATTCATAACCAAAAGTGTTAACAAACCGTTCAACCCTTCCTAACAGAATGCCAATAAGCTTCAACTCCAAAAATATAACCAAAACGAGGATAACATTTAAAGCATAAAACCAAGACATACGAGGAAAATCCATCTCGCGATAAAACGTAATCACAACGACTACAACCACGTACAACCATTCCAAATAATACAGCTCAAATTCATGTAATATTCAAATCACAAAGATACAAGTATAAACATCAAAGAATATAAAACATGCCTCTGGAGAAGACCAAGGTTTACAATAATCCAAATGAGGTTCAAAACACAACAGCATTCCCACATCGCAAGGTTAAGGTCAATAACAATAAATAGAAGACAATAACAAGATCACACGATTATCTAACTCGAGAAAACAATTCGACCAATTACGTATAATATCTCTATTTTACTCGACATAGAGTTGAAAATAAAGAACAGTAAACTTATTGACAACTTATCTAATTTACTTTCTTTAATTACTCAAAGATAATAATTTTCGTGTTTACTCATAAAAATAATATTTATATAAATGAAACTATATTTATCCATTTTATTTTATTTTATTCTATTTTATTATTTATTTTTCTTTTTATCTTATTTTATTTTTGCCACATGATAATATATTAAAAAAAATATATAAAAAAATAAACTAAAATATAAAAAAAATACAAATTAATAGATTATATATATATATATATTATATATATAAGAAATTAGATAAAAAAAAACATTAATAAATAAAACATAAAAAACAAATTTAAATTAAAGCGAACCCTGGTTCGCTGCTGCTATGGCGGCACTGTAGCCCATACGGCTGCTGTACGCAGTAGTCCTACGGACTGTTGTGCACAGCAGTCCGTATGGACTGCTATGGCCAGTCCGTAGCCACAAGGGGAGAGGGGCGGGTACGGCCAGCCGTCCCCCCCCCTTAACCCTTAAATAAAAACTTCATATTATTTATTTATTTATTTATTTTTTTTCATACTGCGAATTCAATTTCGAGATTTGTTTAAAATATAACTAATAAATTTTATCTCTTCTCTATCTAATATTTAATTTATAATCTCAAATTTTCTGACGTGCACAGGTACCGCCAGAGATTCGGCCTTGAGCAAAGTTTCGACCTTACCACAACCAGGTATGAAAATAAAAATAAAATGACATGTTTATTATATATATATATCTATTAGTATATACATATGCTAATCTGTAAGAATATACCTAATAACTCCAACCAGAGGTTTCTCTGTACCTAATTTATTATTCAAACTAAAATTATATTTTAAATTAGAACATATATGTATATATTCAAATTAAAATTTATTTATAAAAACCACAATATTATTCATGAGCAAATTATAAAAGAATTTACATAATGGTTTTTTTTCAATGACAATAATTTTCTCCTATAGGTTTTCTAAGTAGGAATCATTAAATTTTAATGCAAGTTTTCTTTTCTTGTAAATAAAATCAATCATATATATTCATTTATTTATCTAATTTCTTTTTGAAACAGAAAGAAGGATGAGATGAAACATTTGAAAACCTGGAGTCCTACGCTTATCCAAGAATCTGGTGATGCTCGTTGATTCTGATGGCCTCTCCGAAGAGCTCCTCGTTCTCGCTTCCAGATCTCCTCTACAGAATTTCACCCTCGAACTCGATCCAACTCTTTATTCAGAAAACTCTCCAAAGCAACCCAGTAACAGATTTCCAATTCCTTTCAAGAACTCCCCTCAAATAAAACAAAATAATCTAATATCCTTGCTAAATTTTCAGAATACCAAGCCAAAATCTTATTCAACTTCTGTAACTAATATCTTCTGTGTGTATGAAAACTCCCAAAATTCTAAATTAAATAAAAATATATTGTCCATCTCTCACAAAACTCTAAAAATCAAAAAATAAAAGAAAACCATTCTTTAAAAGCAAGCTTTTTAATTAGATCTGTATTCTTATTCGTTCTCACCACTTTTTAGTCTTTTCTTTTGTTTTATTGTTTTAATTTCTATTTTGCAACTTTACTTGCACATCACATTACTTATTTAATTTAAATAAATTATTCTAATAATTATCCTCCACCAGATAATTGATTAAAATAATTAAAACACATTTAATATTTAATTATCATTTAATTGAAATATATGACTTTTCAAAAATAATTAAATCATTTAAAAATTTAAATAGAATTTAAATCTAACATTAAAACAACCAATTATTTCCATCATTTAAATCGAATACACCCCAACGTATAAAGTACCAACATTAATCAAAATACGACAAAATACAACACACAAACACAACTGACGACAATTACACAAAAATGAACAATACCAACCAAACAAGACGATCTGACATCATGGGACGGGAGGACTTCATCGTCACCTCTATTTCAACATTTAACCGTTGGGCTATCGGTGCTCGCCCTGTCCTGCCGAAGCAGGTGGAATCGAGACTTGTACTTGCAAATCCTGCATACAAACGAAGTTGTGTACCTGTGCATACATATATCTAAAATCAAAGCATTAAATCGAAGTACTGCATTGTGAGAAGGAATCGCAACATAGCAGGGCACTCGCGAACGAGTGATGCCATGTTGTCCTTCATCACACCTATTCTAACAATTATAATCTATCTGATAAAATAATATTTCTAAACTAACAATTCATCTCATGACATAATTCATTAAATCATTGCATCATAATATAATTCTGAAAATCAACTAACATAACCAACCATAATGTCATATGAAATAACAGCATCCTCTAATGTCTAACTAACCAAATAAAACAATAATAGTATCATCACAATCACCAGTAGCAAACGAACGCATAGAAAGATAATAAATCCAAACAGTAAGAGGAGGGGTATTACAATTTACGTATTTTGTGTTGCCAATCTTGTGCCAAAGAATCATCTTGTGTCATTCGTTCACTCACCCACAAAATACCAAAAACATGTTTTAAACATTAGGTTAAAAAAAGGCATACTCATCTGGGCTATATTTTTAATGAAAAATCATGAGGTTTTGATGATTTAATGGTGAGTTTTCATAAAAAGAAATGTTATTAAGTTTTTATAAAAAATTGACAAGCTTTTCAACAACTAACTTGTCACTAGTTTTGACTCATGAGTTTTTCATCTATGCTTGAAACTATCTAGGTCTCCAAGTTCAAGTGGGATTTGAACCAGTGTTTCTTTGAATGTTGGGGATGACAACATTTCTACATTTTAGTGACAATATTTTTTTTAGATTTTGGGGTTGTTTATTAAAATAAAATTAGAATTTCAAAATAAATAAATAAAATAACAAATCTTTTAAATAAAGTAAAAATAAATTGAAATTTTAGAAGTAAATATTAGATGCTATAAATTAAATGTTTTCGTGCATTATTTGTATATTTTAGAATTTGTTGTAACCAAACAACAATGGACTTGTGTTCAATAGTTTAAATATTTTTCTATCATTTTACCATTGAAATTTCTAAAAACTTTTGAGGAAGGGTTTGAAAGCATTTTCTTTGGAATTGTATTAATTTAAATAGAAAAACTAAAAATAAAATTAAATAGCTCCACTAAGCAACACTATCTTCTTTTTCTTGACAACATTATTGTCCTAAAATTTGTAATTGTCAAAGGGATAAACAAATGCAAGAAGCAGATAGTTATCAGATTCTATAGACTCTAATGAAGGTGTTCCAACCCTACTTTGTTGTGGTGGATTCAAATAATCTAATTTTTTCATTAAATGCTCAAGAAGCCTAGGGTTTTGACAGTCTTTATGATAATTTAAACATTCAGACCTGCATAACTCACACATACAATTTATTGGTGCAATTTCCTTTGGCGGGCATCTGATCAATAGCCTAAAGAAGGAATAATCTCCTTCATGGTGGAGCGAGGGAGTGAACGTTGTGCTCGCAGGGTGCAGGATGCACAAGGTTATGGAAGATCACAGACGAGATGGTCCTACAACCAATGACAGAGGGGTCAACCACCAAACCCGCCATGGTGCGCTCCACAACAAGCATGGAAGGATCCAACAATAGGTGGCTCTGGTTCTCTTATTATCCAAAGTGGGGGAATGTCGCATCAGGTTAGTGTTCGAAACAAGTGGGGTTATGCCAATATGAGTCTAATGGAACCAATAGATTTCAAAAAGGTGGAGAAGAAACTATGGAGACCAAAGCATCAAGAGGTTTTGGCGAACCAGATAAATTCTAACATAGAACATGCCACTGTAGTTTCTTTACTGGTAGATGGAAAGGTTTGGAATGAGTCAGTGAACCACTTGAAAGAGAAATATTTTTTGTTGAAATGAAGCGGTCCATGGCCCGCTTTCAGTAGGGTTCGTAAGTGGTGTAATGAACATTGGGGGGAAGCTATGGTTCTGAAAACCCTCCCGAATGGTTTTTATTTGGTTATATGTCCAACACCTAAAGATAAAATGTGGATCCTAAATAGCGGGCCTTTTTTAATGGGGAGGAAAGGGTTTTATATAAAAGACTGGTCCCCAAATTTCAACCCTAAAATGGAGACCATTTCAGAAGTTCCCATTTGGATCTGGCTCTATAATCTTCCCCATGAATACTGGGACATTGAAACCCTAAAAAAAATTGGTAACAAGCTTGGTATTTTTGTTAAAGTAGATGAAGCTATTGCCAATAAGGATTTTAGTATGTATGCCCGTATATGTATCTTATGGTAGGCAACAAAACCCCTACCAACAATGGTAGAATTAGTTTCTAATGAAGGAAGATGGAAGCAAGGGATTGAAATAGAAGAATCCATAGAGATATGTTCTGGGTGTAAGGGGGTTGGGCATACAACAAAGGATTGTAGTTGTTTGTAGAAAGGAAAGAGCTCAATGCAAAATACCCTTATGGCAATGTTACTGATAAAGGAAAATGAATTTTAGGTGGAAGATAGTAGTTTTTTGAAAGCAATGGTGAATAGAATTGGGTGTGGTGGTTTTGAATTTAGGGACAGATACAAAACTAATCCATTTATAGAAATGGAGTTAAGCTCTCAAGTTGGGGAAATTGGTGAGGGTCGAGGGTGGTCTGAGGATAAATCCAAGGAAAATACAAGTTTTGAAGGGATTGAAGACTGTTGTGTAAAGGCGTTGTCATCAGTTCAGGATTTGGAGAAAGAAAATAGAGATGATGCTTTGATACTAGGTGGTTCAAACATTATAGGATCAAAGGAAGTTCTAGGAGGGTTAGAACCCCAGATGAGTAGAGACTTTATCTTGAATGATGATTTCGAGAGGGAGTACCGATCAATTATTGAGGGTGTTAAAATTTCAACAGAGGAATTTCCATCTGGATCTCCGAAACATTGGGGAAGCTCAGGTGTTGCAGTTTCAGTTGTTACTCTAAGGAATTAGGAAATAGTTTCAAAAATTGAGACTCTCAGGTTGATGAAATCTGGCGAGAGAAGCATTTTGTTTGAAGAGGAAGATTGTGGTTTAATTTCCTTTCCTTCTCCAGAAAAGGTGAGTACTCATTTGGTCCCAAGAGGGGAAAGTCCTGCTAAAAATACAATAAAAAGGGATATTATCACTCAAGTGACTCAAAGTGTTTAGAAAACGAAAACCATAGAGGTGGCGCCAGGGGATTTTAATGTATTCAAAAATGATATGCAAGGTGAAAATAAAGAAGTTGGTGTCAGTTATGATTCTAAAGAACCTTTCTTTAACAACATAGAGATCTCTCCTATCAGAAATTTGGAGAGCTCCTTTGAGGATGAAGGAGATATGGACAGTATTAATGAAGATCCGAATATGGATTCCTTAGCGATGGAGGATGAGGGGGCAGGTGATGACCTGGGTCTAAACTCTAAAGTAGGGATTTCAGAAAAAATGAACCTTGGCACAATCCTTGTCGAAGCAAAGCAACGTGAATGTGGGTGAGAAAAAGAAAAGAGGCCCTAAACCCATTAGGGTTAAGTTGGAGATTGTTGGAAGTGCAACAGGGCAATGCCCCTGACAAAATTCATTTGATCAAGAGATGTCTTGATCAAAACAAGACCTGATTTAGTGTTGCTACAAGAGTTAAAAATAAAAGGGGGTGAGGTTGATGGTTTTGGTAAGAGATTTAGTCATTGGAAATGTTTGTTAGTGGAAGCTATAGGTGCCTCAGGTGGATTAGGGCTTCTCTATAATGAAGTTGTGATGAATATTCAGTTGCTCAGATTCAAAAAGTCTTGGCAATGGGTACAAATTACCTCTAAACAACTTTTCTCTAGTTTCTTTCTTTTGAATGTGTATGGTCCAAATAATATGTTGGAACTGAGGAGAGTTTTGGGTGAGCTTTCATAATTTTTAGCAGGTCATAATGACAGTTTATTCCTTTTAGGTGGTGATTTCAATGCTATCCTAAGGCCATCAAACAAGAAAGGGGGCTTAGGATGGTTAAATTTTAAGCAACGGGATTTTAGTGACTTTCTCACCAATAATGGGCTTTTTGAGCTTCAATTTAGAAGTGGGGACTTTACATGGATGAATAGGCATTTTGGTTTCCTAAATATAGTAGAGAAACTTGATAGATTTTTTCTAGTGGGGAATTGGGAAAATTTCCAATGGTCTTTTCAAGCTGAGATTCTCCCAATTACAGGATTGAATCACTACCCGATTGTTGTGCGCATTCAAGAGGAGGAAGCTCTAGAGCGTTGCCCTTTTAAGTTTGAAAAAATGTGGTTCAGAGAGGAAGGTTTTGTGGAGTTAGTGGCAGAGTGGTGGGTAAAGGTGCCTCCAAGGAGAGGAAATAAAGCTTTTATCTTTGAAAACTACAATTTATAAAGGAACAACTGAAAAAATGGAATAGGGAGGTTTTCAAGAATATTTTTATAGAAAAATATGTTTTAGAACAAGAGCTGGGGAGATTGCACTCGAAGGTAAAAGGATGGTTTGAGTGAAGATGATTTCAAAGAGGAGAAGCTTCTAAATAAGCAATATGAGGAGGTCTTGGCCTGTGAAGAATTTTTTTGGGGAAAAAAATCAAGAGAGACTTGGCTAAAAGAGGGAGATCGCAATACGAAGTTTTTTCATAATGTTGTTAAGGTGATGAGATCTTTTTAAAAAAAATTCTCTATACAAGATAAAAATGGATTTTTACTCACTCAAAAATAATAAATATATAAAGAAGTAGTATGTTTCTTTACTAAAGCTTTCAATACCAACCAAAATGATGTAGAGTGGGAAAATGAAATTCTAGATGTAATTCCTAGATGTATCTCTGATCTCCAAAATTTTAATCTTACAAGGGCAGTCTCTTTAGATGAAGCTAAATCAACTCTATTTAGTTTAGATGGTGATAAGGCTCCTGGGTCGGATGAGTTTCTAGCTCTTTTCTTTCAGCGGATGTGGAATGTAATAGCTAAAGATTTATGGGAGGTGGTTGAGGAGTCAAGATTGGAAGGTTTTGTGCTGAAGGATTTCAAAAATAATTTTATAGCTTTGGTCCCAAAGAAAGAAGAAATAGAAACTTTCTATGATTTTAGACCTATTGCACTATGTAACATAGTGTATAAGGTAATTTCAAAGGTGATGGAAAATAGGTTAAAACATGTTTTAGACTCAGTGATCTCTACATAGCAGAGTGGCTTTTCTCCAAACCGGTCGATCTTTGAGGGCATAATCATAGCTCATGAAGTTATCCATTCAATTCGGTTAGCTAGATCAGAAAAAATGTTGGAGAAATTAGATATCAAGAAAGCTTATGATGAAGTGAATAGGATTTTTCTTTTAAAAGTCCTTAAAAAGTTTGGTTTCTGTGAGTTGTGGATAAAATGGGTGGAGAGTTGCATAACCACTCCTCATTTTTCAGTACTTTTAAATGGTAGCCCACAAGGTTTTTTTTACCTCTGAAAAAGGTCTATGACAAGGTGACCCTATTTCCCCATTTTTATTTATCATAATGGTTGAGGCCTTGGGGAGGTTAATCTCTAAAAAGAGAGAGGAAGGGGTGTGGAAAGGTATTTGTATTGTGCAAAGTTTAGCTCATGTTTCTCATTTACAGTTTGCAGATGACACACTCCTAATGGTGAAGCTTCCTTTAGAGAAGCGAGAATGATGAAGATCACTCTGGATAAGTACAGTAAGGTGTCAGGTCAATGTCTAAATTGGAGAAAATCTAAGATTTTCTTCTTTGATACTTGCTGTCAGAAACAAAGAGAAATCTTTAACATTCTTGGCATGAAGATGGGCTCTCTCCCGGGAAGATACTTAGGTATTCCTTTGTTTGGAGGAGCTAATAAGGCTTCAATTTGGAGGGATCTTTTTTATAGTTGTCTAAAATGTATGGATGGGTGGAAAAGTAGATGGCTGACCTTAGCTGGTCAAATTTTAATGCTAAAATCTATAATCTCAACCATCCCTATTTTTTCTATGATGTGCCTTAAAATCCCCAAAAAAAGTAATAAAAGTCATAGGCTAGAGAATGCGGAATTTTTTTTGGAATGGGGCTTTGGATCAGGATAAAATCCCTCTCTTGGCATGGGAAAAAATTTACGAGGGGAAAGGGAAAGGTGGTGCGGGGTTAAGAGATTGGAGCCTCATGAATGAGGCTTTAGGGGCAAAGCTAGTTTGGAATATTTACACTCAGCCGTCTCAATTGTGGGTAAGGATCTTAAAGAAAAAATATCTAGATACAATGGAGAATACCAAAATCTTCACAATGCAAAACCCTCCTTCTGGATCAGCGATTTGGAATTTTATCATCTCTTGTCGTAAGGTAATTGTTGATCATATCACATGGAAGCTAGGGAATGGGGAAAAAGAAATTTTTTGGGAGGACCCGTGGCAGGGTCTTCCAACCTTGAAAGATATGGAGGAGCTTCAGGAGTTAAAACTTTGGTTTACTCGACATTGGGGGGAGAAGGTTTGTGATTACCTGGAGTTCAAGGAGGATGAGACAGGGGGTGAATGGGGATGGGAATCACTCCAAGAGGTGGATATTTTAGTCCAACAAAAAACTCTTATGCAAGAGGTTTTCAAGAGCAGAAAGTTTATGAGAACAAACAAAGAAGATAGAGTGGTTTGGTGTGGAGCAGGAGATGGAAAATATTCGGTGACGCTGGGTTACCAGTTTCTGGAATTAGAAGAGGACTTTGGAAGTTGGCCGACCAAGTTGTGTTGGGGGGAAGAATGCCTCCCTAAGGTTGGAAACTTTTTCATGGCTAGCAATTCGTGGTCACATTCTCACGGGGGAAAGGAGAAAAAGGTTAGGCTTCATCGGACCATCCAAATGTGTGATGTGCTCAAAAGCATAGGAAACTAGCGACCACCTACTTGTGCATTGTAATATTGTAGTGAAATGTTGGGAGTTATTAAGGTGCTCTCTGGGGTGGTAGAGTCGTACTCTAGAAACCTTGAAGAATTTTTTTGAAAGATGGCTTGTACCAAGGAAGAAGTTGGTTTTCTCCTGCATTTGGATAGTTAGTCCTTCCCTAGTGTTTGGGAATTGTGGAAGGAAAGAAATAGAAGAATTTTCTCAGATAAAGTTGAGAGCTTGGATAGATTGAAATGGAAAGTAAGTCATGCCATAGAGGAGGTAGTTGGAGCAACAACCTCACTTTATTTCAACTCAAAAATTCCTTTCACCTCAGAAGATAAGAAAATTCAAGAAAGATGGCCAGGTATTTGTTTTCGGCCCATTAAGGGGCCGAGTTGGGTAAATCCAATAGTTTTTCCTTAAAAGGAGATCCAATGGGAGAAACCTCAGGAAGGATGGTGGAAGATAATTTTTGATGGGGTTTTGAAGGGTAATCCAGGGCCTTCGAGGGCTGGATTTATAATTTGAGATTGGAATAGGGACGTGGTGGCTCTTGGTGCTAAGAAGCTATGGAATGGTACGAACAACATGGCAGCAGCCTTAGCAGTGAAATGTGGTAAGAATTTGGGAGCCACTAGGTTACATTTGGAAGGGGATTTGATGGTTATTGTCCAAGCAGTGATTACTGGAAGAATACATGCTTGGCATCTACAAAATGTGGTGGACAATATTAGGGATGATTTATTATCCCTAGAAAGCTTTCAAGTAAGCCATATATGAAGAGGGGGTAATGTAGAAGCAGATATACTTTCAAAGTGGGCACTTTCCTTTGATGAGGAGTGAATTATTAATTTTGAATATTTTAGGGACGTTAGGTTGGCGGATTTCGGGTAAGAATGAAAGGACGATGCATTAATTGGAAAAAGATGACAAACAAAGAATGGGGATTTGGAAAGGCCGAAAGGAATGTGGGAAATCAAGCAACGACGGGGGAGTACATGGAACCATTAATGCGAATTGAAGGTTGTGAGGTGGTTTATGTGGGGAAGAAATGATGTTTTCCCCTCATATCGAAGAATCATTTAGAGAAGCTGTAGAGACTAGAGGTGGAGACAGTGTTTTGAGTATGGAGGCAAACTTTACCTTTCGCTCGTGAAGGTCTCTGAATCCATTCTTTGGTGATGTGTCTGCCAAAAGGATGGAGGGGCTTTTCCTCACCGAAGACGAAGGGCTTATTCAGTGTGTTCGAATGATAATGGGCAGAGACTTCAAAGCATTGAGACGTAGGTTGCGAACTAATTTATATGTGTATTCCTTGATCACAACTTGGGGTTTAGACATCAGTGAGCTAGTGAAGGTGGTAAGGAAAATCTTGAAGAAAATTGTCCATGAAGACTTTTTAGTGGGTATGGAATCAATCTTAGAATGGGCAGTCCTGGGAGTTGGCCTGGATGTTTCTGAAGGCATTTTTGATGAGGAAATGGAACTTCTATATGGGCACTCAGGTTTAAAACCATTCATTCGATGTCCCAAAGGAAATCTTAAGGAAAGGTGCCGAGAGGAAGCCTGTCTGGGCTGGAAGGCTCTCAAATTGTTCATCAACATTATGGAGCTAGATGAAGTCATAGAGAAGGCTAAAACGTAGAAGCAGGGGAAGGTAGTGCGTGGGAAGCAACAAAAGAAGCATTTGAGGAGGAAGCAGCGGAAACAAAAGAGGAAAAGGAAAATTCGAGAGTTGGTGGAAGAAGCATCGACGTCTAGAAGTGCATAGAAGAGTAGGACCCTTGTTGGTCCCTGTAAACTTTCTTATTAGAGTTTAAGTTTTTGCTTGTTAGGGATGAAGCTAATAGTGACAATTCGGGTAGTTTTTTGTAGCTGGGCAGAATTGTAGTGCTGTAGTTGAAGTTTTTAGTGGAAGGAAATGTGAAATTGTAGTAGTTCTGGGGGGTCTGCAACAAATTTTTGACATGTTTATATGCTTAGTGTCTTCTATTGGGATTTTTTGGAAGGTTTCGATCTGAAATGTATGAACTTTATTTTCAAGCAATAAAATTTCTCGCGTTACCGACCAAAAAATAATAATTTGTAATTGTCACATTAATCATGATCCTAGAGACACAAAAAGGTAAATAATATATGCTTTGTGTGCAACTCGGATGATTCCATTTTTTGTAACTTTGTGTATGGTGTGGAACACAAGAGTGTCCCACACTCAAAAACAAGATACAAAATAAAGAAAATATGCATAGATAAACTCAAAAACCCTTGATTTCTTTATTTAAAAGGAAAATCCATACACTTAAGGAGACAATTGTAGAGAAGACACACTAGAAGTGTTTTTCATATTATTTGATTTGAATAGAAAACATATGCTATAGAGATTTCCACTTACATGAAAAATTCCTTCTACAACCCAAAAGTATTTACTTCTCAATAGTATATCTCTAGGATCCAAAAATTAGAATCAAAATTAGAATCCCCCCTTACAATATTACAAGTCCCATATATAGAAAGAGAAAAACATGACATCCTAATAACTAAAATAATAACTTTTAGTTACATTTTGACCCCTTATTAAAATAAAAGTCACTTGGGGACTTGTTCCCATTACATATAAAATTAGATTTGCAAAAATTTGTAATGGTTCACATGTTGCTGATGGAGATAATAAATATCGATGCTTGAACCACTTCAAAGCTGCCAAAAATATTCATATGTTGATCTGGATTTGAAGTGTTATGGATTGATGACCGGTTGAAATGAAAATATGCCTAATCATGATATTTATATCCCCAAAGTACATTTTTCTTCTTTGAAGGACACTTGAAAAAAAGTATCTAAATGATATTTTATCACTATGAGCTTCATATTTTTCATCCAAGATTGCCCCAATTTCCTTGTTGAAACTGTAAAAAATTAGCCCTAGGGAAAAAAACTCATCCAAAGTGGTGTTCAACAAGCCCATAGTCAATTCTCCATTAGTACATACTAAAGATGAAAGATTAGGTCCAATTGCACCCAATTCAACCTTCCACTGATCTAGGGTTTTGACTTGACCCCGATCTCCCAAAATATCTGGTATGATTCTTTTTCTCAACTCCTTTAAATAAACCCATTTTATCTTTGAGTTGCTTGGCAGGTTTCATCATGTAGGAAATAAATCCTTCAAGTATCAACATCATCTAATTTTTTTCCTTTATTTTTGCAAGAGCCTTATGATCATTTTCGGCATATCTAAAAAATTGCCTTATCATTGTAGTCTTAGGCATGGACATTTATCTATTGTTTCCTTAAGATTACTCTTTTCTTCTTCATGCTTAGAAAAACTAATCTCAAATATGTATATGCCTTCCATGTATCATCAAATTTACTTATTATCTTGGGTATCTTGTAATTAATTAGATCTATCACCAGTTTACTAATAATAATTTGCATCTTATCCTCTTTAGTTCCCTTTATTTGCTCCTTTAATTCCTTTATCTTTGTAAGAAAAGATTCCCTATTGGATGGGAATGATTTTTTTTAAAATGATGGAATAAAAACTATTGGAACTAATACACTATGCAAGTTGCAGGGACCTCAACTAATTCAAATCTATAAACACTTTTAAATGTTGGTCCCACAACTTATCAAAATCAACTTGCATCTTCTTGGACTATATTAACTGCCAATGATGCAGCTTGGGAGTAGGAGTATCTACAACTCTCTTGATTATCAAATCCCTTTTCAACTCATGGATTTTTTAACCACCCTTGGCCTATTGGTGTTTGGAGCCATAGCCCATATTGCCAAGATCTCAAATTTAGAGCTAAACCTTAACCCTTAGAAAGCTTTCTCTTCTTGCTCTTTAGTAGCAAATACTTCCTTATCATTTCTCCTTATAGTGTTCAGAGCAAGTGTAGTAGTGATATTTGAATCAATAAGTAGCAATAAACCACTATCTTGTACCAAATTTCTTCCTTGTTCAAGGGTCATTTTTCCCACATTGAAATCCACTTTTTTTATCTTTGATTCGACCCGACCGAGACGACCTTCCGATGACGCGGACTTTATAATCTTTGATCCGGTCCTGACCATTATCGGTTTCGATTAATTTTCTTTACTTTGATCTTTACCGTGATCTTTATGACGATTGCGCACTTTATCTTTCCTCGACGAACGATCTTGATCTTCCCGGATTTCCGGACATCTTCCATCCGCCGATGCGATGGACGATCTTTACTTTATCCGCCTTCATTCTTTCGACTTCCGCCCGACTTCGATGAGACGATCTATCTCCCTCCCTCCTTCTCTATCTCTCTCTCTCTACTTCTCTCTATCTCACCTCTCTCTAAAGCTCCCCCCATCCTCTTTCCACTTCTCTATATCACTCCTCACCATCTCTCTCTACCTATCTTTCCCCCCTCTCTCTCCATGTACCTCCCTCCCTCCTTCCCTATCTACTCTCTACCTCCCATATCCATCTCTACCTACATGTTCCTCCTTCCATACCACTCCCCGTATCTCTCTCACTAGTTCTCTCTTTCCTTATCTCTTCCTACCTGAAGAGAGAGATGGATGGAGGGATTGAGATTGGATATAGAGAGAGGGAAAGAGGTAGGGTGGGGGATAGAGGAAGGAAGAGGTAGGGAGAGAGAGGGAGAGGAGAGATAGATAAGGAGGGAGGGAGGGAGAGGAGAAAGAGAAAGATGGAGAAAGAGGGAGAAAGGGAGAGAGAGAGGATGAAGGGATGGAAAGGTAGAGAGGGATAGGTGAGATAAAGAGAAGTAGAGAGAGAGGTGATATAGAGAGATAATTAGAGAGTGAAGGAGGAAGGGGGAGAGAGAGAGAGAGAGAGAGAGAGAGAGAGAGAGAGAGAGAGAGAGAGAGAGAGAGAGAGAGAGAGAGAGAGAGAGAGAGAGAGAGAGAGAGAAGGAGATATAGGAGAGGAAGATAATGGAGAGAGGGGGAGGAGGAAAGAGGGGAGAGAGGGGAAACAAGGAGAGAGATAATGAATGGATGGGGTGGACAGGAGACATGGATGGAATGGACATGGATGGAAATGGAATGGAATGGAATAACGAACACTTGGAAATAATATATAGAAATAAATGCCCATACATAATGCGAGTGGGTTTCATTATAATGTGCTCGTGTTTTATTTTTTATAGGGGTGCACTTACTTTTGGGTCATTGTATAGCTAAATGTAGAGTAAGGGCCTATATATGTTGAATAGATTCAAATCAAGGAAGATAAATTACAATAGATCTAAAATATAATTGCAAGGTACAAAGATCATATTTAGTTGACCAATAAAGGAGCCACTACATGGGATAACATGCTAGAGTTTGGATTAAAAAATAGTTGGGAAGACGATTGTAAGATACTTTTGAGTTTAATGGAAACAGTTGCACGAGTGTGATATGTGATATTACATGCACACTAAGAAGTATTTCAATGCATAAATAGTTAAATGAAAATAGATCCAAGCACATTCACAAAGTCATTGTTAAATCTACAAAGACAATACAACATTTGGTTCTTATTGAGAAGCCACAAAAAGTGCACCAAGTTTTAAAGATTAAAAATATTAGGTCTTATTTTGATGGGGAAAATGGTCCATAATAGTTTCATAAAAATGGAGCAAGCTTTCCTAGTAGAGTTGGATCAATTGAATCTGACTTCTTATATGCTTCAAAGCACAACAAGGTGTAGGTAGGTGATACATTAATAAAGTGCCATTAAATAGGAAGCCAAGGAAACACTTTATATAGATTTCTAGAAATAGGAGCATAGAAATCATTCACATATGCATGAGAGACCTCATCTCTCACACATATTTTCACTTGCAAGGGGTATGACATTGTTGTTTGAAACTTGTGATCTCTAGTTGCGGGTCTGATTTTGTAGAAGAGTTTAACATATACAATGCATGCAAAAAGAGTTTTGTAGATAAGTTACTAATTAAGTAAAGAACAAAGATAACTTTCAATTTACTTTTGGATATCATAATCCTTAATTTTAGAGTAGATTGAACACTTTAAAAGTTTAAATAATATTTTATACAATGAAATGCTAAAAAATGTGTAGGTTAACTAGAAGGTATTTGGAGAAAAGGGCTTAAAATTTTAGGTAGCTAATTGCACCAAAAGGGAGGATGGAAGCAAACGAGAAACTGCTTTAGGTAGTAGGGGTTTAGGATGATAATGAAATAGTTTAGTGTGCATTCAATAGGTGTGATCATAGAGGGAGAAAGGGAGACATAAGATTCCAAAGTAGGAAAGCATGACACAAATTATAATGAGCCATTGAAAATAGTCCATGGTAACATTCATATGGATGCACTAAAAATGGCTATAAAGGATTTCTATCATGAAGAAGACCTTGTGCATATCATGTCAATTTTGTACACGATATCAATTTCATGCAATAATTTTGTGTAGCCCCCAAAGCGAGATAGAGTTCAGTTTGTTGTCTGATATCAAAACATCATTTTGGTTGCCAAGATCTCATACACAAAATCACTTTGGTCTTTTATCAATGGTGTTTGGTGTTGAAAACATTCTCAATATTTTGTCGCTAAATCGAAAAAATTCTCAATATTTTGTCGCTAAATCCCATGTTTGGTTAATTCAAAATGATAGTAAGGAGGTTGTGGAAAAAACTATGGTTTAGTTGTAGAATATTTTTCTCATTCTAATGGACTATGAAAACACCATGTTCATAATAGTAAGGAGTGCTTCAATGCATTGAAACCCAACATGGATGGAAATCATCCAAGGACATTGACACTCCTAAGCAATGAACGCCAAGCTCTGTGTTACGAGACCTCATATTTAGATAAAAAAATCAATTTACTCCCATTTCTATTCATCAATTGAAATCCATAACATGGAATTTGATCAATATAAATGCATAAAGAGTTTTTCACACTCCCCTAATCCTAATCTAACATTTCAAATAGAAAATAAATAAAAAAATGAAAATAAATTAGAGAAATACTTCGAATTATGTCAAAGTTTACAATGAAGAATACTCCAAACACACCCAATGAATGCATGATATAACTTGCAAGAACACTTCCCTTCCAATTCCTATTCTAATTAATCTGATCTCATCAAATTCCCCTTTCAAATGTTCCCACAATCACAAAAAACAAGATTTTTCCAAGAAGAGGGTTTTTCCTCTCACCAATTCTTCACAAAAATGCATAATGGATAATAAGAAAACATTTTTCCTATTTTACCCATTTTAAATTCTTAATTAAAAATTTTATATATTTTTTATTTTCATTTATTTAAATTACATTTCCCTCAAATTCCTCAAACTCCCAATAAACACTTAAATCCATTCCTAAATAACATATAAGCATATAATTGAATTAAATTATGGAAATCGAAATTCAAACAAGATAATTAAATTGAGCATAACCTACATTTCCCAACCCAAGCAATTTTCACAAATTAATTAAATAATAACTTAATTTCATTTCTATTTTGATTTTATTTTCTTGATTCTCAAAAATGAAAAAATATTTCACTAATCAATATAAGTAATCATTTAAATTCTTAGCATTTCATTTATGGAAAATACGAAATTTAAACCATTAATTAAATAATCCATTTAGTGGTCATTCATGAAATACAACGATTCTAAAATAAATCCTAACTCGGATCTAGGTTAATATTGGTCAAATATGAAACATACCATACTCGATTGAAGTATGATTGAGGAATAGATAGGGAGGCCCTTTGTGACATCTCTAAAATAACCACCATTGGCTCAGAATAACTTAGACCTATGTAGCCAGGTGTAGAAATAACCCTATACCTATAACCACTCAATGCACATCAAGGGTACCTATTCAATGTATATATAGACTAAACACAACATAATCATAAACAACCAATGAGGTACAATAGCATAAAGTATAAAAATAAAATCCATACATTCATTATTATTACCAATAATCAAGTTCACAATTAAACATTGCATAAATAATGCACATCTCTAAGAACTGAAGCATACCAGTAAGTTACGCATATAAACATATAAAATTCCAACAATCGACATGTTGAGGAACCTCGTCTCAAACATGCGGTGGTTTACACACACCATTCAAAGCAAGAATGCAACCACAACAAGAACTGCAAGGAAATGGTGAAGCTAAAACACCATTCTCACATTTGAAACACCGATCTCACATCAATAAGCTACAAACGAGAGGGGCATTACACTTCCTCTCTCCCCCTCTTCCCCATCTCCCTCTTCTTCCATCTATATCCATCCTCTATCCCTCTCCCTCTTATCCAGACTCTCTTTATCTCTCCCTCTCTTCTCCATATTCCTCTCCTCCTCCATCTCTCTATATCTTTACCCCCCTCTCTCACTCACTCCCCCCTCTACCTCTTTCTCTTTCTATCCCTATCTCTCCCCTCTCTCTCTATGGGAAATATAACATGACCCTATTGGTAATGGAGCTTGAATATTTTCTTGATTCAGATGTTTTCTTTTAGATGTGTTTCGATCTTTGTAAGTGGATACATAGTTGATTTGAAGCTAACACTTCTCCATTAAGACCTTTATTGCACAAACAACAACATTTGCTAAATGAGCTACCAATTGACACCTCTTCAAAGATACACATTGCACACCAAGGTGCGATTTCTAGTTATATTGTTATCTTTCTTCCCCTCCATCAAATACTTTTGTTGTTTCTTCTTTGAAGCCTTGGTGCCCTAACACCGTTGGGTACCCAAACAAATTCTTAACATTCTACCCCTAAATAGCATACCCAGTTAATTCAAAATGACATATATGGATAACAAAATAAGGGTGGGGTCCCATGGAGGGGGGTTTCCTGAAAAGTTTCAACGGGTACTACTGAGTATTTTTAGGAATTTTTTAAAGGTGGTGATCCCATGAACTTATTAAAGCAGCTCAGCTTAAAATATTAAGATCCAAATTTTAAGGAAGCTGGTGGTTTCATGAACTTATTGGTTGTGCAGTTCAGCCTAAAATTTAAGCTCCAAAATTTAAGGAAGCTTAAAAGTTGAGATGATTGACAAATGGCAATTAAAATTCCTAAACTGTAGGGGAAATCTCCAGCCCACCCCATTTTCACCCCCTCAAATTTGCAGTCTTAAAAGGTATGAGCTGCTATTCTTCAGGAATAGATTCCAATTAATCCTCGATCAATTTTATTTTTACTTCATGAGACCTCTTGCTCCTTAAAAATAGATCCTAAAGGGCCTCCATGGGACCCCACCCTAAGGAGGTACTTTATACCGAGTAGTCATTCAATGCACTAAAATCCAACATGGATGGGAATCATCCACGGTCATTGACGCTCCTAAACATTGAATGTGAAGCTCGGTGTGGCGAGACGATGGGTTCAGAAAAAGAAAATCATTTTTCCCCTTTTCTATTTACTACTGTCAATATTGACATTGAACAAACTCAAGGCAATGTCACTAGGCTTGCTAATGAAGATGTCAAAACTCCCTACAAGAAGAGTCGATTGAAAGTGCCTCTTCATTATTTGTATTTTTTAAATTTGGAATTTTTGATGTATAATTCTCGCTTGCAGAGTTGCATCAAGTTCAGATCTCTTCCACAAGGTAAATTGGTTTATCCGCACATCATTCTAATCGGATTTACCACTGAAATTAATGTGGATACCAAGCTCATCATGTTGTATGGTAAGTTTGGCAGTTTGGAATATGGTCGAAGAATATTGAAGGAAATAAATGAACTTGACGTGGTCTCCTGGAATGCATTGATTGTAACTTACTCTAAGCGGTGACAAAGGGAAGAAGCCTTTGAGCATTTTTAATGAATTGCAGCGAGCAGTTATAAAACCAAATTGAGTTCACTTTTGATAGTATTATATTAGCTTCTGTGGGTTTGGGAGTTCTGGAGCAGGGTACAGTAGTTCATAAAGACATAATTAAAGGTGGGTTTGATTCAGATGCTTATGTTAGTAATGGTTTCCTTCACGTATATGATAAATGTAGAATTATTGACCATGCATGCAATTTGTTTGAAAAAATGTCTAAATGATAAATAGATTCATGGAATGCGATGATTGCTAGGTATGTGCAGAATTGGTGTTTGAATGAAGTGCTAGAACTATTTTAAAAGATGCCTGAAAGGAATATACGTACATGGAGTGCAATGCTGGCAAGATATGTGCATAATGGTTATGTGGAATAGGCACTGAAGCTCTTTGAGAAAATTCCAGAACAAAATATGTTGGGTTATGGACTGAAATAATTGCTAGACTTGTTCAGAACAAGATGTTTGATGAGGCCCTGAAGCTATTTGGAAAGATGCAAATGCCATAGGTAAAGCGGAACTCCGGGACTTGTTCTGCCTTTCTTCCAACATATGGTAGATTGGGAGATCTTTGCAAAGGCAAGGATGTCATGAAGAAATAAAGAGAAGTGAATTTGAATCCGATGCCTTTGTGGGGAGTGCCCTTGTAAATATGTATTTTAAATGTGGGAGTGTGGAGGATGCACGTCACCTCTTTGATCAATTGGTGGTTCAGGACGTTGTTTCATGGACTGTACTGGTGCTAGGATATGCAGGTAATGGATACATAGATGAGGCTGTGAAACCTTTTGAGAAAATACCTTTTTGGAATTTGGTCTCATGAAGCGCAATGGTTGAAGGATATGCACATAATCGACATTTTGAGAATTCCCTGAGCTCTTCCTAAAAATGCAACTGTTAGGTGTGAAGCCAGACAAGGACACTTTTGCCACTCTTCTCCAAGTATGTGCCAGCTTGGCAGGTCTTTGTAGGACTAACGAAGCTCATAAAGACATGATTAGAATTAGACATCTTGCTAATATCCTAGTAGAGAGAGCATTTGTTGACATGTATGCGAAGTGTAGGAGCATTGGAGATGCCCAGAAGGTGTTTGAGAAGATGCTCACCCAGGATTTAGTTTCGTGGACTGTAATTATTGTAGGATATGTTATGCATGGTTATGGCGAAGAAGCTCTACAAGTCTTTGAAGAAAACACTAAACTCTGCCACAAGGCAGGATTGTGTCACCTTTTTTGCTGTTCTTGTTGCTTGCTTGCCATACAGGGCCAGTGGAGCTAACCATGAATTCAGAAAAAAAGACCAATTTGCTCCTTTTTCTATTCATCACTGTCAAAATTTCCACTAAACAAATTCATGGCAATGCCACTAGGCTCACTACTGACTCACCGAGGATGTCAAAAAACTCTGTACGAAGGGTTGATCGAAAGAGGCCCTTCACACTTTGTATTTTTACCATTTGGATTTTTCCTTGTAAAATTCTCTCTTGCAGATTTGCTTCAATTTAAAGCTTTTCCAGAAGGAAAACTGGTTCAGACCAAATCATTCTAACTGGATTTACCCCTCAAATTAATGTGGGTACTAAGCTTATCACGTTGTATGCTGAGTGTGGCAGTTTGGAAATGATCGAAGAATATTGAAGGTAATGACTGAACAATGACGTGGTCCTAGGGACTGCATTGATTGCATCTTACTCTAAGCAGAAACATAGTAAAGAAGCCTTGAGCTGATTTTATGAAATGCAACAAGCAGGTTCTAAGCCAAATGAGTTCACTTTTACTTGTATTTTATCAGCTTGTGTAGTTTGGAAGCTTTGGAGAAGGGTAAAGTTGTTCATAAAGATATAAGTAAATGTGTCCTTGATTTGGATGTTTATATCAGTAATGGTCTTATTTACATGTATGCTAAATGTAGGATTATTGACGATGCATGGAAACTGTTTGACAAATGGTCTAAATAAGAAACAGCTTCATGGAATGCAATGATTGTTGGGTATGTGCATGATAAGTGTTTGAATGAAGTTCTAGAAAAGGAATATACGTACATGGAGTATAGTGGTACACTAATGGAAGGATATGCACAGAATGCTTGTATGGAAGAGGCATTGAAGCTCTTTGAGGAAATGGGGTACCTAATGAAATGTTGTGTCATGGACTAAAATGATTGCTGTACTTTTTCACAATGAGTAGTTTGATGAGCCCCTGAAGCTATGTGGGAAGATTTAAATGGAAAAAGTAAAGCAAAACTTTAAGACCTATTGTTCTCTTCTTCCAGCATATGGCAGATTGGGAGATCCTTACAAAGGCAAGGAGGTTTATGAAGAAGTAAAGAGAACTAGGTTTAATATGGTGTTTTTGTGGGGAGTGCTCTTGTTGATATGTATTTTAAATGTGGGAGTGGATGCACATCACTTCTTTGACCAAATAGTGGTGTAAGATGTTGTCTTATGGAATGTACTGGTGGGAGGATATGTAAGTAATGGATACATAGATGAGGCTATGAAACTTTTTGAGAAAATATCTTTTTGGAAAAAGTCATAAAATGCAATGGTTGCAGGACATGCACATAATTGGAATTTTGAGAAGGCCCCTGAGCTTTTCCAAAAAATGCAACTATCAGGTGTGAAGCTAGACATTGACTCATTTGCCAGTGTTCTCCTAGTATGTGCCAGCTTGGGAGATCTCTTTAGGGCAAAGGAAGCCCATAAAAACATGATTAAAAGCAAACATCTTGTTGATGTCTTTGTAGGGACCACACTCATTGACATGTATGTCAAATATGGGGTATTGAGGATGCCCAATGATTGATAAGACGCCCACCCAGGATGTAGTTCCATGCAGTGCAATTGTTGTAGGATATGCTATGCATGGCTATGGCAAATAATCTATTCAACTATTTGATGAAACACAAATCTACCACAAGAATAGACATACGAATTGTCAAGAACCTTCAAGTGTGTGGTGATTGCCACTTAGCCAACAAATTTATCTCCAAGATTGCTTCATAGGAAATTGTTTTGAGGGACTCAAATCAATTCCATCATTTTAACAATGGGATGTGTTCCTGTGGGGATTATTGGTGATGTCGGGTGAAACAACCAAAATCTTATATTTATTTATTGAAAGTTTAATCTAAAAAATAGTTCACTTAGTGTCATGATTTTTGGAGGACCTTAAAGTTTTGGGAATACGTTAGATCTACAACTATTCTTTAGTGTTGGATCTATCATATTTCAATTGAAAGGGGTTCTATTTTGGGGAAAATTTTAACTAGTCAAGAGACATGTTGCTGAAAAAGGTTCCTCCTTAATTGATTTTCTAAAAAGTGTTTAAGAAAGTAGTTGTTGCCAATGAATTAATGATGGCAAAATCTTAACAATCCTCATTTATTTTGAGGCTAAAAAAACATGTTAGCCAAATACATTTATCATACTTAAATAAGATATTTTTAAATTTTTATATTGTTCGCTCAATTTAAAATAATTCAATCCACTAGAAAAATGGAGCTAAGAATTTTTTATTTATTTAATAAATTTTCACATGAAAAATTTATGACATTTGTAAATAAGAATGGAGACACAAAGCAAGAATAAAAAGTTACAATATTTTTGTCTAAATATTCTTTCTATTTTATACATGTATAGTCAATCAATAAACATGTTTACCTAATAACTTGCTAAAATTTATATACCACTATAATGTCCCCTTTTTCAGCGTGATCTTGTTTGGTGATGAGTTAGCCTATTTCTTGGACCCTTGTAGGTTGGCAGGATTTGGTTAGGGGGTCAGTGGTCGTTTTGGTGGGTTTTGACATTACCACTCCTTCACTTCAGTAGTGGATTCAGTGCAGGCATTTGTAGCTCAATGTTCGCCAGCTTCTGACGGCACGAAAAAATACTGAGTTTGGAGGGAGTTATGATTATTTTCATGGTAATGGACTATTATAAAGTCAAATTGACTTTATAAAAGATTAAAAAGTCACTTAAATAAATTAAAAGGTGACTTAAGGATTATAAAGTCATGAAATAAATCACTTAAGTCATATTCAAGGTGCGCTCACTTCATAAAGTGAGAATAAAAACTATTGAAAGAATTTAAATGCCAAAAATGCATTGCTTTTTGGGAGAAGTGTGAGCCTTTTGATATAAGGAAGAATAAGCAATTCAAACTCACTTCTTGATTATTTGACATTGCTTGATATTTTTCTTCTCTGTGGTTTTTGTCTGAGGACAAGGGTTTCAAAAAAAATTCTTCATTGGAGAGCAGAAATTATTCATTGATGTGTGATTGTGAGACTATGGAATACCAGTTGAATGATTGCAATTGTGGGAGCTTCAATTCAGAAGTTCATATGTGCTTACAAAGCTATTCTATTCAGAAGTTTATAGGTTTCAATAAGAAGAGGGTTTTCAGATCTAGGACACCATTCTTCACATTTTACAGTTTTCAATAAAGATTCTCATTCAGCATTCAGAGGTCGTACTTAGCCTTGAAAGGCGTGTCACTTGGAAAGGGCGTTTGGGAGCTGGAGGAAAAAATGCCTCTCTTTCTGGCTTTCTCTGTGCTTCATTGTTGGCGCCTACACTTCACAGCTACATTCCTCCAGTGTTTGCAAGGGAGAAAGTTGATCCAAGCTCCAGGCGTTGCATTTATCCAGTTTCAGCCATTCTTGCCTGACAAGTGCAATAATTATTTATTTAATTATTCTAGAGAGATTCTGGTATGCTTGTTGTTCATGATCTATTTGTAGTAGTTGAATAATGCTTAATACATAGACAGTTTCTCAAATCTAGCTTAAATTTGAGTTTTATGTACATTTTATGCTTGGTGCCCCTTCTACTTATGTCTAGAATTCTTCTTAAAACCAATCAAAACATAAAAAGATAAGCAAAAAACTACAGGGATTGAGTTGGAGCCAGATGGGTTCATCACAACCACCTTCAAAATTCCCTAATTTGTCACAACATTAAACATGTACTTACATGATACACAATAGACTAAACTCATATAGTAAATAATAGATTAAAAACAAGGCAACAATTATTAACAATTGCTACTAGTTTGAGTGAAGAGCTAAAATATAGATGTAGACAAATTCTCAAGGCTCCTCAAGCTAGTATTTCTTGGACCACTTGTACTCTCAAGTAAAGGTAAGATATTTATGGGCAAATGAAAATCTCTAGGAGTACCAAGAAATGCACTTGTTATTTTTTCTAATCTCTCAACTATCTCCATCATATTTGGGCATTGATGTGGCAAGTCCCTTGTGCAAACCAACCCTACTTGCATAAATTGAGTAACACATGTTAATACCATTGCTTTATCTGAATCATTAACATCTTTAAGTAGTTGGTTGTCCACTACTTCAATTTTATTTGGAAAAGCCATACTTGCCCATTTTGGTAGATTAATACCTTCTACAAACATGGTATTTGTTGGTCTCCTCCTTGTTAGCAATTCTAAAAGTAGAATTCCATAGCTGTATACATCTCCTTTTGTTGAGATCTTTCCACCCACTCCATACTCTACAATTTAATATTAAAATTAGTGATTCTTAATTCATATGAAATAATCATGCAAAATTAAAAAAACAATCAATGGTAAATTTATATTGCAATAATACAAAATTGTATACTTAATGCAAAGTAGCCAATAGATCCCTTGAGTACACTTGAAGAAGTCAATGAAATCATTGAATTCTCAAATAAGAATTTTGCAATGCCAAAGTCTGCTATATGTGGAGTCAAATCATTCCCTAATAACACATTATTAGGTTTTAGGTCACAATGAATGACTTGCACAAAACAATGATGATGTGGATATTCCATTCCTTGTGCTATCTCCTTTGTTATTCTTAACCGGTCACCCAAATTTAATCTACATTCATCTCCTCCCTCAGGATATATCCATCTATCTAAGCTTCCATTTGATATGAATGGAAGAACCAGTGCTTTCAAATCAAGGTTAGAACAATTGAAATGTTTTTTATCACATTGCGGTGCCTAACACCTTTTAGCACATTACATTATCTTTCAAAACTTTGGAGAGCATTTTCATCCTGCAAATTGATAACTTTAACAACAATATTTGTACCATTGTTGAGAATCCCTCTATAAACATATCCAAAACTACCAACCCCTAGAATATTGGTTTGGCTAAACCCACTAGTTGCACGTACAAGTTCTTCATATGAAATCCTTTCACACCCAATGTTAAGGTCAAAGGTATTTTGATTTGTATGTCTATTATGGGAAATTAAAAACAATACAAAAGGCATGATGAAGATTACAATGCCAATCACAACTGGTACTACCACCTTTTTGGGGACCAAGAATTTGTTGTGTTTGGAATCAAAACATGGTTGTAATTTAATCCAATTGCCACAAAGGCCAACATTTCTTGAAATTGTTGACTCATTAATTCTTGCAAAAAATCCTCCCTTTGGAACTTCTATTAATTTATTTAAAGAGAGATTGATATGTTGAAGCATTTTCATTTCTTGGAAAGCCATTGGGATTGCACCTGACAAATTGTTGCTTGAGAGATCAATATCTTGAAGATTTTTCAAGCTTATAAGTGATGTTGGTATTGGGCCATCAAATGAATTCCATGAAAGATTTAAATATTGCAAGTTTGTGCAACTTGATAGTGCATCTAAAATTTTCCCTGGGAAGTTGTTGAGAGACACATCTATAGCTTGGACCATTACCATTTTACCCATTATTAAAATAGAACCTTGTAATAAATTGTTGGAAATATTGAAATAGAATTGGAGATTTGTAAGACCTGCCCATTTAGGAGGTACATTTCCTTCTAATTTCTTGTGAGCCAAGTTCACCTTTTCCATAGTGATGCATCCCCTTAAATTACTAGGAGGATTCCCTGACAATTGATTATGATGAAGAACGAGATCTCTTAGTTGTGGAAGATCACCAAGACTTTTTGGAATTTGACCTAAAATCATGTTTTCACTTAATGACAAAAGCCCAAGTTGTTTTGCAAGACCAAAACTTTTTGGGATTCTTCCATGTAAATTGTTTCTATCCAAGTATAACATTTGAAGATTTGGAAGTTGACTAAGAGCTAATGGAATGGAACCCACTGAAATGATTGTCAAATAAATCTAATTTTAACAACTTTGTGAGGTTTCCAATTCCTCTTGGTATGTTTCCCTCAATTTCATTGGAGTACAATTCCAAATTGAAAAGTTGGGTTGATAGTTGGCTAATAGAAGAGGGAAAAATGCTAGTAAGATAATTATTACCCAATACTAGATATTCTAGAGAAGAGCAATTAGATAAGGCTGTTAGAAAAGACGAGCCACTAGATCTGCTCACAAGATGATTATCCCATAAAAAAAGTCTTTTAAGTTGGAGCAATTTTCCTAACTCTAAGGGAATGTGGCCAATTAGTTAGTTCTCGAAAGCGACAATTCTTGGAGAAGAGTGCAATTGAAAAGGGCAATGGGAATTACTCCTATCAAGTTGTTTTTGCTAAGATAGAGATTTTTAAGTTGAGTAAGCATACCTAGTTCAATAGGAATATTACCATGGAGTTTGTTTTCCCCCAACTCTAAGTCAACTAAAGATGACAAGTTTCCTGAAAAAGGTGGGATTGTGCCTGTCAATTGGTTTACTCCTAAAATAAGGATTTCTAAATGTGAAAGAAGGCCAAATTGAGAAGGTATACTACCACTCAAAAGATTATAGGACAATATGAGATGTTGCAAAGATTGACAACCAGCTAGAGTGGAGGGAATGGAGCCTTCCAATTTATTCCTAGACAATCTAAGTATCCTAAAGCGAAAAAGCTTTCCTAGCTGAGGAGGAATTTGACCCTGGAAGTTGTTATTCCTAAGAGGAGTTTGTTTTCTTATGTGGGAATTATTAGTGCGAAGGTAATGAGTGATTAAAATATTACTTCAATCTCTATCAAAAACGATAAAAGCATTTAAGAGAACTGTGAATATCTTGAGTGTCGTGTGTCATGGGAATTTGTTTTGAAGGTATCTTGGTTTTTTATATATAGAGTAATGTAAGAATTCAAAAAAATATATAATAAAAATAGTAAGAAATAACATTATAAAGTGAAATTTTATATTATAAAATATGTTTTTAAAAAAAAAAAAAATCAAATTATTATTAATAATTTATTAGACAAAGCTATATTGTAAAATTAAAGTAGCATACGTCTATTACATTAGTATATTATTGAAATAGGAATCTTTGAATTAGCCTAACCCAATTTATAAGATGTATATATATGTAAATATAAAAAATTCAAAAAATTATAATAAAAATAGTAAGAAATACCATTATAAAGTGAAATTTTATATTATAAGATATATTTTAAAATAATAAAAAAAAGATTAAGCAAATTATTAATAATAATTTATTAGACAAAGTCATGCTGTAAAAATTACAGTAGCATAGCTCTATTATATTAGTATATTATTGAAACATAAAAATTAGGAATTTATGAATTAGTCTAACCCAATCTTATAAGATGTATATATATGGCTGATCCCACAATACTGGTTTACAATTTTTGGCCAAACTTGGACATTGAATTGAATTTTTTTAACTAAATCTTCACTTTTGGGCACCTATAGTGGCTAAACCGTGAGGAATTTGAAGATGATGCAAACTAGTAGTTTGTGACATTTTGTCTATAGATTTTCATTTGATCTCTCAAAAGTAAATCAAAAGTGGTTTTTTATCAGCATTTTGATAGGTGTAAAAGAGACTCGTTATAAAGTGAAATTTTATATTATAAAATATATTTTAAAATAAAAAAAGATTAATCAAATTATTAATAATAATTTATTAGACAAAGTCATATTGTAAAATTAAATTAGCATAGGTCTATTACATTAGTATATTATTGAAAAATTAAAATAAGAATAGTAAGAAATACCATTATAAAATGAAATTTTATATTATAAGATATATTTTAAAATAAAAAAAGAATAATCAAATTATTAATAATAATTTATTAGACAAAGTCATATTGTAAAATTAAAGTAGCATAGGTCTATTACATTAGTATATTATTGAAAAATAAAAAATTAGGAATCTATGAATTAGTCTAACCCAATCTTATTAGTATATTATTGAAAAATAAAAAATTAGGAATCTATGAATTAGTCTA
>VDFB02260179.1:0-45507 GCA_007258455.2 Sequoia sempervirens | reverse complement strand
TTAGGTTTGTAAATGAATTACTTGCTTAGACTTAAGCTGGAATTGGTATTCTAGGGCAGAAATTGGGAAGATCCCAAGAAGGGACATTACAGTTTGCTTAGGGGATTATGTTTGAAGTCATACATAATTATGTGATGATTTTGTAGGATTCACAAGAGCCCATCTCTAGTGAATGTGAATGGTCCACTAAGCACTCATTGCATCTAGTTGCTTACTTCTTAATGATTATTGTAGGACGTAAACCAAGATTATCTTAAATTGTGTATAACATTTGATAATATTTTTATGAAGTTAGGTTTGTAAATGAATTACCTGCTTAGACTTAAGCTGGAATTGCTATTCTAGGGCAGAAATTGGGAAGATCCCAAGAAGGGACATTACAGTTTGCTTGGGGGATTATGTTTGAAGTCATACATAGTTATGTGATGATTTTTGTAGGATTCACAAGAGCCCATCTCTAGTGAATGTGAATGGTCCACTAAGCACTCATTGCATCTAGTTGTTGATCATAGGGGTGAAGAACTAGTATTTCTTGGGAGGTCACCTGTCTATATAGTTTATCCCCAAGCTAGATTATATATCAATCTTTGTCACTCGATAGTGTTCGTTATGCTGGACACTTGAAATCTACCATATTATTTTTGGCACTATCTAGCTGAATCATAGAGGAGAAATTAAAAAAATGAGAAGGATACTGAAATTCAAAAACATCTCTGATTATCCTGGGAAAGATACTTGTATTTTTCATGTTTAGAAAATTGTGTTTGAAAAAGACAGCTTTAAGCAGACAAATAGTTCTAGAATTTTTTTTAATTAACCATGGTTCTGTGTGTAGTCTGTACATAAGAAGCCAATTTTTAATGAAATAACTAATTTTTCTTCTCATATACCTATTTGCCTGCAATTGTGACAATCCTGTCTCAAAGTTTTTTTATGGATGGTGGAAATTGATGCTGAAGCACACAGACAAATTAGTTCATATTTAGCTTTGTTCTTCAGCAAATATACAGAGGGCTTTAAAATCCACCATGTAAGCCATTTTGATGGATGGACAGAGAGCAAAAATTTAAGACTTGAATGATCATTGATCTGAATAGTTATAAGTTATTTACTTCTAAGCTAGTATAAGAAATAATCTGTTTGTTCTACAGACTTTTGACATAGAAACTGTGTACCTTGCCCTCTTGCTTGACTCTTTTTTATGGCACACTTTTAAGACACACTGACTTAAAACTTGAAGTCATGAATTTGTAATTCGGATTTCTTAAAGAATGAGACAGTAAAATAGAAATTCAGGTATATCCTGAATGCACACTACTGTGTTCTAGATGAGATATTGCTATACAATCAACATACCATAATACTGCTGTCAGTTGTTTAGCATCAGCAAAACCAGTTCTAAGAACTCATTTCTAAATCTTTCAAAGTGCAAATTTTGTTTCTTGTGAAATTTTATACTTGTCAAGGATTTTGGGTTTTCTATTTTTTGTTTGTTTACTTTCTAGAATGCAATAGCTACATTTATGTTGAATCTAAATTAGTGGAACTTCATGCTCCAGATACACAAGCACTTGTAACAGAAGGTGAAGTTCACTTTTACTGCAAGAATTGTTCAGCAAGGCTTACTAAAGAACCTCTTAGGTAACTTCTCACCTAAGATTGGTAATTTTATCTGCCTAGATGGAGGCTAAATAATTATCTTTTACTCTATTTGATAATATGTGGTGCAAATTGTATTAATGTTGTTAGAAACTTAAGTGAGGAATTAACATATATAAAGCTTTTTGGAATCTTCACAGTTGATACCTAGGTGGGTGTCCATACTAATGACTTTTTTTATTTTAAAAGATCTGTTGAGCAACATTTTTCATTCAAAGCACTTGAAAACATGGCTTCTCAGTAGAAATGGTAGAGAGTTGAACCTTGAAACACAATTAAAATAAATGAATGGTCGAAAAGCATTTCTGAAATTGACTGGAATGCTATCGGCTCTCTACAAAATGTTATATGGCTCTTTGTTCTCAACTTTACTATTTTTTGTGCCGTTTGGTGTCCATTCTCATATGTTGGTAATGAAGATTATTTCCATGCTATTTTCTTTGTTCTTTGGCATACTAGAACAGCCAAGATTTAAGTTAGCTTTTGTTATATATATATATGTAAAATTATTTATATATATCTACACACACAGTAGCTCAGATTCTAGTTCGAAAATTTGGACTGAGCAGCCCAAAATTGGCAAATTCGGACTCAACAGCCAACAAAAATACATAAAGAGAAAACAGAAATTAATGCATTTAGAGAACATATAAGGCTATTCTGATTATTGATTTGTCATAATCAAATATTACATATATCATATAATCCTCAAATGCCCAAAATTTGAAATTCCAAAGTTTCAAAGTCATACAATACATTGTATTACTACAAAGTTATAAATGTTTATAATTTATAATTGATAATATATATGTCAGAAAACAGCCAAATACAATTTACCTCCTCATGCTCCCCTTCCTAGTGGCTAGTACTAGTACTTTCAAGCTTCAGATTAGAAGGTAAATTGGAATCATCATGAGTAGTGAATGATTCCTTTAGTATGTCTTCCTCCACTACCTTTGTTGCTGCTGCTTGTCTCTCCAATCCAACAAGATCTTCATCAATGAACATGATATCTGTTTTTTTGGCAGTCCAATCACCAAATAAATTGATGTCATGCAAGCCAATGGTATCATGAGAAGGACCCTCCACCTTTTTGGTTTGAAGGATAAGGTTGTCCTGGACAAAGACAGTGTCAGTAAGGCGCTCCTGGTCAACTTGTTTCTCTTCCTGGTGTGAATACTTTCAAATAAGCTTGTATTGTTCACAACCAATTCAAACAAGCTTGTATTATGTTCACAACCAAAAGCACTACAAGGTTGGGACACAACACATATAGCTAGCCTTGAAGATCTGGTGTGCCAACACCATAAATCTCCCACCACAAATTTAAAAATACAACATTTCAAATAAATATAAGTAAAAGTTTAGAATTTAAAACTTTCAAGTTTCCAGTATTAAGCTAAAAATTAAAGGATTGATTTTTTCCTTGGTTGTTGGTTTCCCTCCAAATGGCTTGAGGTGAACAGTAGAGCCTCTCCTTTGCACTCTTGTAGACCTTCAACTCATCTAGAGATTTGTCTTTGATGTCTTCATATGTTGCCATCCTCTCTATGCATGAAGTCCGTCCTACCATGACTTCCTCATGAGCCATAAACATATCAAAGATGTAAAATTTTAGGTTTAGGTAGTACAGCAAGGCATGTATTGGGTAGTGGTATATATATATATATATATTTTATACCATTATTGTAATATAAAATGGCCTTATGGCCCTTAATGCCATCTCTATTCACCAAACATAGAACATTGACCAAAGTTGCTGTCGTCTAGAAAATTAAAGTATCATATCTAAATTGTTAGAAAATTAAAAGACAATAGCTAAACACAAAAAAAATAGCAAATACATCATGCCCTATAAAACTTATGTTTGTAATTATTATTTAACTTGAGTATCGCCCATAAAATTTCAGAAGACTACATTTAACCTAGTCTCCTTTTTATATGATATTTGACAATCATTTGGGAGAGGATCTTTTCTTTGATTTTGCTTTTTGGTGGGTTACAGTAGTCCAACACCCTTTCTTATGAAATACATCCTCCAATTCCACTTCCTCCTCTTCCTTCTTGCTCCCCTCCCATGAAAAATCCTCAGTAGAGGAAAATAAATCGAACCCTTTAAGCACTCGTAACAAACCTAACACTCTACCTCATTTTCCAAGGAAACAACCATAAGTTTCAACATCACATCCTTTAGCAGATCAGAACGCATTGCATTGCTACCTCTCATAGGGACCTCCATAGACTTCAACAAATCTTCCACCTGTGGAGATAAAAAAGAAGCAGTTTTAACTTGGTCCTATGTGCAGGATGATGAAACATACACTTATATTAAGAGTGGGGTATAAATCTTCTTACAAATTTTTAGGTACCAACCCACTGGAGACTCCAATCCCCACCACTGAGCACCAACTCAGCAAGTGGCTCCAATCTCTTCTTAATAAGAGGCACCAACCTCTTGATCTTCTCCAAAATAATATGTTTGACTTCTTGAGAATTTCTGTTACAATATACCTCACAAATCTGCCTTAATATTTTCACAAAAATCTGCTATAAATTTCTTAAAAATGTGGTCCAAATCTGCACTAATTGCCCTTCAGGTCTGGTCTGCTTATAAATCTGCAATAAATAATTCATTCTTTAGATCTGCTAAAAATCCTCAAAATATGCCCTCATAGATCTATTCAAATCTGCTCAAATAATCTTCATAAGTCTGCTCCAATACTCTGCTGTGAATGGGAATGATATTCGTTAATTGCTTGTTTAAATAAGCCTCAAATGATCTTCTTTTTATACATGCTAATGCACCCCTTTACCAACAGTTACATCCCTTCATGTTGGTCAGCCAAGGCAGCATATAATATATATATATTTTAATTTTATTTGCCTCCCAAGATAGGGCACTCATTTCTAGGGGGTCGGCCTACTTGTAAATATTTTAATTTTAATTTTAAATTTAAATGCTACAAAGGTGGGTGCTATACTTGGGAAGGTCAGCCCATAGTATACAAAAATGTTATATTTATTTTTGACATATGAAAAAGGGTGCCAAGATGGAGAGGGGCTTGGCCACCATAAGCAAATATAAATTTATTTATTTAATGCATTTTGACTTCTAATTTGGGCGCTAATATTTGCAGATGTAGTCGGCCTTTGACATCAATGACAATTATTTTTCAACAATCTCCCCCTTTGTCATTGATGACAACCCTACAAAGAAATAATTTTGAAATGCAATGAAACATATTTTCCCCATGATTGATATGCTCTCCTTGACTGATATTCTCCTCCTTACTCTACTTCTCCCCCTTTGACATCAATGATAAAGGTTTCCCAGGGCTGAAAGATAAGACAATAAAGAGTTCCCCTTGAACATATGCTTCTTTTGAAGCATTTAATGACTGGATGAGAGTGATTGCATTCCCAATTTCTCCCTTAAGTACTCAAAAGTCTCTTTTGGTAGTGGCTTCATGATAATATCCGCAATTTGTTCCTTTGTAGCAACATATTCCAACTTCACCTACGAATCAACTACTTGCTCTCTTAGAAAATGATATTTGAGTAAATCCCTTCCTTTAATCATTGAGATAATTCATATGGTAAGGGGGCTACAATTCATTTGCAAACCCATAAGGATGACTTGGGTTCTTTGTGAAGGTGTTGAATCTTAGTATATCGATAGTTTCCTTGATGTGTCGCTATTGACGAATTCTTGTATAATGACCAAGGCTATTGTGGTCCAAGATACTCATTGTGATGTCTCCATAAACATGTCCATCAACCTTCTCGAATGATGGCATTGACATAAATGCTGAAACTTTAAATATAATTGCGGCTCATCTCAACAGCCAAGAAGCCAAATAATAGCCGAAAATGCCTCAAGCGCTTACGTCCAAACTCCCAACCTAGAGTTGAAAGGCGGCTATGTTGTCTTTTATTGCACAACCCAATTTCTTCCAATAGCGGTATGATAAACCAATGTTATTATATTCACCTCGTCCATGCAATCACTAATAATGACAATAGATATATATTGATCTTCAAGACTGTATTCACCTCTCCAATCTCCAACCCAGTATATATATATGAAATGTCTTATTTGCCACTTCATAGTTGTCTCTGAACGGGTGCATACTTCCTGACTATATTATCTCCATCGCCATAGTATGAAGCGCCTCATCTCCCATGATGAAGCAAGAATGCCGATAATACTTTGGTATTGAATAGAGGTGCTTGGTATCGGCGGTGATCTTTAGATAAGTCCGAGAATATTTATCTCCTAACATATGACTATTGATGCCCCACAGAATGGTGGCGGAAATGAATGAACGGATGATATGTATATACATCTTATAAATGGTTCCCTTTGATATATTTAATATATAATTTTGTACACTATTTTCCAATCTATATGTCTCCACTATTCGATGATCCCTTTGCTAGAGACATAGCTCTTTTTATATCCTCATTTAGCAGGAGGGCGTAGCTTTCCATCGCATCTCTTCTTTGACAAGGGACGTCTATGTTTGACTGCTATTTCTTAATTAATTAATGTTCTCTAATCTCCTTCAATCGGGCATGAGCACCTAAAGTCATGGTTGTTGCATTTGCTTGTCTTCATTTATTTAGCTACAAATATAATCGCTATTGTTAATTGTTAGCCTCTCAATTAACAAGGTCGACATCCTTTGGTTAAGAGTGTTTAGAAATAATTAAATTTATTCTTCGCCGAGCCTATTTGAGTATATATTTCTGCCTCCTGAATGATATTTATAGCTGCTAATAATTTATCATTTTCTAATTCTTAGTCGGCTTATACGCTTCAATCTTCAGCAGGGAACAAGCCATAATGACAAGCTTAATATGTCTGATATAGCAACCAATATTATATTTTTGCCATTCAGACACCTCCATAATATGCGTCCATTTTGTCCTTAGTAGGAATCGCACCTGGGCAATAGATAGGTAGCCCAATAATATTTATTGGAATGTGTAATATACGATGTCTTAGTCTTGTTCAATGACTTTAAATATTTAGTCAATCATATAAAAGGGCCAACCAGCGATATATTAAAATATTGTGTATTTTATATATCTTAATATCTATTATACCACATTTATCATAATATTATTTTAATATTTATAACGTTATTAATAATATATATGATTATAATATTGTCTTCGACAATTATAATTATAACTGTATCCAATGGTTAATATTTTTTTAAATATGCTTTTTGTTATCTAAATGTCACAATTTCGGGGACATGACAGTCCTCCCCTCCCAAATTTGCTTGTCCTCAAGCAAAATACCTTAGTTTCTCCAATTGGGAATGCCCCAAACTTGTCCTAATCTTTAATCCAAATAAATAGGGGTTACAAAAATTTCCCACCCAGTTGAAGTCGTGATTGAGGGCTTGCACACAAATTAGAATCATTCATTCTCATTATACTTAGTTAGCACATCATGATCATTCACCTCATTAATACTAAGTAGTAGATTATTAGGTGTTAGTAAACCCATGGTCCATCATTAAGCCGATCATAAAGCTTCCTAATATCCTTGGAGGGTTCAACCATAAGAGAATATAGGAAGCATGACTTGGTGGGGAGCCTAGGATCCATCATGCCAACTCTTTCCCTTTCTCTTATGATTTAGCCTCTTTGGGTCTGCTTATAGAGAAAGTTCTCCATTATAGGACACTATGTCCTCCACTGCAATGTCTTCCATTATCGGATGCAATGTCCCCCATTATCGGTCGCAATGACCAACATTATTAGACGCAATGTCCTGCATTATCGGTCGCAATGGTTGCCATCATTAGATTTAATGTTTGCCACTATCGATCGCAATGAACGCCATTATTGGATGCAATATCTGCCATTATCGGTCGCAATGACCGCCATTATAGGACGCAATGTCTACCATTATCGGTCACAATGACCGCCATTATCGGACGCAATGTCTGCCTGAAGCTATCCATCTAAGCCCAAGAGCACGAGCATCCGACCAAGACAACCCACCCCTTGGCCCCAAGCAGCAAGAACGTCTGAACCAAGACAATTCCACCCTTGGAGTGGCATACTCAGTGGATACACTTGGTGTCTCAACTCCCCTAGACCCAAAGGCAATACCCTCAGATACCCTAGAGGCAAGTACCTCCTTGGCCCAAGTGGGCTCATCTTGTCCCCTTCTGGGTGGCGTATCTAGAAGAGGTCTTCTAATTCATTTTCCTGGAACAACATGGTCTGATAGGGTGCCTAAGAAACCCTCTACCCTAGGCCCAAGAGCAATACATCCCTCTTGGCCCCATGTGGCCCTTGCCATCCATATGGGGTGGTGTGCCTAGTGAGGCGTCCTATCACCATCCCCTTATCAGAACCATTATTGCTTAATTATGTTGGGAGATTGAGGGTGCAACTATAGTAGGGTGTCCTGAGCAGTCATTCCCTCTAAGCCCAAGAGCAATACACCCCTCTTGGCCCATGTGGCCCTTGCCATCCATATGGGTGGGGTACTTGTTGTGACCTTTTTTCACACATCGCCCCATTGCAAATGGGGACCCCCTAATTTTTGCTTTGTTCGGGTCTTTTGGCTTGATTTTAGTTGGTTTTCTTGTTGTCTCTCTATTGTTTTGTTTGTCTTTCCGGGGATGTGCCCATTTGATGTGAAATTTTGGCTAAGTCTGAGAATTAGGGTTTTGAATCTTCCAGCTAGTTTGAAGTCAAATGGAGTGAATAAATTGAAATCTGAGCTTGGCGTTGCAGTCAGCATGCTTCTAGCAGGTCCCTGACAAAGTTTCATCAAATTCCGACAACTTACTATTTTTAGTAAGTTCCTAATTTGGGGCATTTTCTCAACATGGTTGAAATTCTGACCGGCACATTGCACTGCACTTAGAACACTGTGAGCTGCCTGCCTGCCAAATTTGAGCTGAAACAGACAACTTACTATTTTTAGCAGTTCATTGTGTCCTAGCTTGCCTTTATAAGCAAGCCTTGTACATACTTGTAATTGAACATCTTCATGCATATTGAGAATACAGTCATCATATTCTCTCATCTTCTATCTCTCTCTCTCTCTCTTGTGCTATCTTTGGTCTCTTGATCCTATTGTTGCTTTTCATAAGTTCTTACAATGTGAAACAATGTGTAATGATCCTAGAACTTTCCACATTAGAGAGGTTCGGTATGCTGAAAAAGATTGGAACCCACATCAAGAATCTGAATTCTTGAATTTTGAGGATCAATTTTCAAATAAAGGCACAGGTTGTAGCTATGATACAACAGATATAACAGGTAATGAGGGTAGATTTCAATACAATACATTTCAAGAATCAACAGTTATTGAGGAGCATTCGGGATTGGAGGAAAGTATGCATGAGACATACAAAGACATCATTGAAAATGACGGAGAAAATGTGGATTCTATGAGAGTTAGCAGTAGTCAATTGTCTTTGTATGAGTGTGATTTACTCCATGAATCTGTTATTAATGTTGAACATCTTGAATTGAACGAAGATTTGCATGAGATATGGGATGATACCGATGAAAGGTATGTAACAAATGTTGATTTCATGATGTTGAACAGCAGTCCTTTACCCCTATATGATTTTGTTTATCATGACATGGTAGATAAAAATCTTAAGTTTGACAATGGTAAAGGGTCTCGTCTTGTTGATACTCAAAGTTTTATGGATAAGGATGAGATAATGTTTATGGGTCCAAGTCACTCACGAGACATGATTCTTCATAATGAGTATACTATTCTCCACCTCGTGAAAAAGCATAACAATGTGCACCCAATTGGGAAGGAGTGTTCAAATTTGATTCTTTGGTCTCCTACCTACACATTCATATTTAATGGTTGTTCTATGGAGTTGATCATAAAATTCTCAGACTTTGCATTGGTGTTAGCAGCAGTTTGTTTGGATTGGTGTGCGCATGTTTGTCACTATGGCACTTGGGAATTGAATGTTGAGGATATTTCTATCATTGCAGAGGAGTTTACAATCAGATATGATTCAGTTTTGGCTGATGAGTTGATTAAATTTTAGAATTTGATGATTACATGGCAGCAAATGTAACAGCCTTCCCAGACTACAGTTTAAAATTTCAACTGATAACTAACTTTCAGCTGAACTGTAGCTAAATTGTTTTCGAAACAAGGGTTTCCAATTGATCCAACTAACTCAACTTGCAATTATCTTTTTAATTTTTAGTTTCAGTTCACATGAATCGTTCAACAGTTTTCCGCCAACTATTCATGGCAGATCAATAACTACATAACTGCCCAACTAGGGTTTCATTTGCGGCAAGACGGAAAAGAGAATTCAATTCAGATGTCGTTACATTATACACTTCATCAACTAACTTTTAATTTCATTTTCAGCGGAAAAGAAACTATTACCATAAACAACTAACAGGAAATTGCAGAAGAATAATAATTTCTTTTATTTGCTTCCAGAAGATAACGATTAATTACTACAGCTATGAAACAATATAATAGCTGAATAAATTCAAGTAACTATCTCACTAAGTATCTGAGAATCTTACAATGTTCATTAACATAAAGAATAGCATTCATGGCATAGATGAAATAGAAATTCAATTACCATTGCATGTACCTGGATATACGAGAGAGGAAGAATACATTTGACATCGTCCCCATACTTTCATACTTGGAAATCTTTACCGAGGGAAAGAGAATTATCATCAGGGGCTTTACCGCCCAACCAAGACCTACTGGTCTCGCGAGTTTCTTCAACTGAAGAACCCGCCCTTCACGAGGGTAATCAACATGGATCAATTTATCATCATGTCTCTGAGCCTGATGTCCACGAACCTATACTACTGATCGATCCTTCCTCTATAGGTACCTCCTATCAGAAGAATCACCCTAATCAGAGTATATCTGGCCATGGAAGCTGACATTGCCAAACGGGCATCTACCTTGGCCAAGGATTTTTAATTAATTATCTGTGGCATCACTGTGCCGTCAGCACGCATCCTTGCTCGACATGACAACTCTCAGGATCACAACTCTCAGGATCAAGTTGTAATTTATAATAGCAATTTTAATTACCTTTCCTTCTTAGTTCGAGGTTATAATTTAACCATTAAGTTTCATTCATAATAAAAGAGATTCGTAGGCAATAAGGATTTTCATGTCTCTCACATGTATCTCAAAAAAAAAGACTCAGAGAGCAATAATATGCACTAACCGACTTCCAACTAGAGGAAAGAGAATTCGGTTTAACCAAATTGATAAAGTTCTTAGATGATTTCCAAATGGTTCAAACTGAACCCAGATTCAAAATCCTTTTCACTTATTTAAGTTTAGGCTGATGTCTTAGTGTACTCATAGAGCTGAAGAGACTAGGCACATAGTTATTTTCTTCTTATTTTAAATACCTGTTGATTACTTAATGCTTTTACTGAAGAATTAAAGACACAAGGCTCTTAGCTTTCTGCATCTTACCAGCTGTTATATATATATATATCCTGATTCATATCAACAGATCATCCACAATTAGGGTCCATCAAGATTTCCAGAATGAACAGGTAATTCACTATTCAACCATTAAAGCTTTAGAACAGAGAAGAGGGAAGAGTTTTTCGGTATATACAAGCACGAGTTATGATGGCCTGAGGATAATTCCATCCCATTCAGATTCTTATCATTTCTCTTCTCTTGGGTCCATAACCTTAGGATTCTTGGTTTACTATCGATGATTTAGATCTAATCATAATATAAGATTATTTGATGACTTAAAGGAAAGAGAGGGTAAGAACGTAGTTTAATTTAAGTGTTCACCAAACTCCCATCTTTTAAAGACAGGTTAAGATCACGGTAAAGAAGGGTTACCTAACCAGATCAAACCAGTGTGAGTGATGTGAGTCTTGAGTAAGGCAGAGTAGTTAGTGCACTCGATCTGACTTAGTTATATTCAAGTTCAGGTGATTGGAATTCTAAATTAAGAGACTTCACAGATTGAACATGAAGAAGAGTCCAAAAAACCTCCACAAGATCATCAAAACAGAGGACCAGGGTTTGCGAATTAGATCCTTAAACTGACAGGAAGAAATAATTAAGAAATTTGTTGAGAATTTGCCTTCAGGGTCGGCTTTGATTCCAAACTCAACAGGGCTAAAGATTATATACAAGAAATTAGGTGTCAACCCAACGTATTCAACAAAGAGTAACTAATTCGATTTAAATCATACTCATGTATTTTCGTTGCCAACTGAATGTTAAAAGATATGGAGCAATGGAAATTTAAATCTCATTCACAAAAGAAAGATATGTTTACTTGCCTTCAAGGAATTGGTGAATCCCCAAGCTCGAAAAAGATCTCTACGCGCCACAGACAATACCCGCACAAGGAGAGGCGTAAGGAAACTCTTCCTCAAGACTGGTCGAAAGACACCACAGAAATTCCATGATATCAAGAAGCAGAGATTGGAATACGAGTTAACTTGCTAATAGCGCCTCACTTCAAACAATTCAAATTCGATTCCCTGATGAAAGAATGCGGCTTCCAAAACTTTGGATGGTAAAAGGGAAATAAGCAAGTTCGTTGCTGAATGGAACAAGGGGCGTAAATGAAAGAAACAGATTCGGTTAAAGATCTCCCCCCACAGAGGCCGCCCTTCCAGATTTTTAATGAAAGATTATAATAAGAGCAATAGGGATTGAAGGACTAGCTCAAAAACGATTAACCTCCAGAAGATTCTTCACCTCCCTTATATGAAAATGCTTCTTCTTCCCACGCCCCATCCCTTCGTCTGCCACTCTAGGACGTTTCAAGAAGGGAGATGGTGCGTTCAAGAAGGGAGATGGTGCGGGAGCAAAAGAGATTTCTTCATCACTTCGATTTTCCCCGAGAATTTAATATAATTCCAATTAATTATAACCATTCGATGCCAGTAATTAATATCTACATGTATTAAATTAATATTCAATCATAGTTCACTCCTCTTCTAATTTATTATTTACTATAGCATTATAAATCAATTTCCAATTCTCTTAAAAATAATTAAAGATTAATATATGTATATATATTTAAAATTGACTTACAGAGTAATTAATTACTTTATATTATTTATGGCCAAGTTATGATTTAGATAATTGTCATACACCGGCTCGAGATAGACAATAAAATTGATCCGTTGTTAATCGTGTCCTCTCCCTGATGATATTCCCCTTTCTCTCATGACGGCGGCAATTCCTGCATCCACTGACAAGGACTGTGGTTAGATCGTTCTCAACGGCTAAATAATATGCATTTAAATTTAATCTCATGAAATCAATACTTTCACTTGCAAATAAAGAGTTCGTTAATAATCGCAGTTATGACAGAAGTACCAACTATTGCATTCTCAATGTCATAATCACATGAAAGCGGTTATTTGCACCTAACATTGCCTTTGAAATACATAACCAAACATAGTCTCAATGTAAGGGATGTGACAGCAAAGTATAGAAGAATTTTCAGATATGATTCAGAATTTTTGTATTCTTATGGAATTTCTTTCAATTGGCTGGTCCATGTATCTTTTGATCTTACTTTGTTGATTGTAGCCATTTGCATTTGGTATGAGTTGATGGTTTTTATCAAAGTGGCGCAGTGGCAGCTTGATGGGTTATTTCAAAGACTGATTTGGGATCCTGGAATCATTGTTGGTTTCGGGTGGTCTGGTGGTTGTGTTGACATTGCTTGAGGACAAGCAATATTTGAGAAGGGCGGACTGTAATGTCCCAGTTTTTTATGTCAGCATGAAATTGAATAATTAATTTAAGTTGTCGAAAAGATGTCAAATTAAAAAGGACAACTTAAATCAATGGTTTGAAAGTAACTTAAATATTAGACAAGTTAAATTAGATTAAGTTACTTTTTGATGAGTTCTCAAAATATAAAATTAAAAGTGAAAATGGGAATAAAGGAGAATTCAAGAAGACAGGAGCGGTTATGTGAGGGAAAAGAATAAAAGTTTTGGTGAGCTCATTTGCAGGGAGGCATGGTTGATTGTGGTTTGGTTGGCTCTTTCTTGTAACTTGAGGACGAAAACCCTCATGTTCTTAGAATTGGACGAAACCCCAATTTCTGGACTAGCAAAGTCATTCAGATTTTGTAGTTGGAATTAATTGTTAAGTTTTGTGAAAATTTGTGAAGTCTTCAAAGAAGACAATTTGAAGTTTGGTCGAGTTTCTAAGTTTGAGTTTCTAAGTTTGAGTTTTATAGAGGCTCCAGTTTTTGAAAATTGGAGAGTAATTCAAGAAGATTGTGTGTGGATAATCAAATCTGAGAAGTAGCGGATTTGTGGAAATTTGAAGACTTCTAGGCGTGAAGAAATTACAGAGGAGCTGTCAAATGTTCAAGAAGCTGACATCAACAAAGGGAGATTTTTTTATTATTGATATATTTGGTGCCGATTCATGTTAAAGAGGAATTAAATGAATAAAATCGACTGCTGTTTCTATGTGATTTCTATAATTTTATATAGTAAAGATTTTATATAGCAGAGCCTCTATTGTATTAAAAATGTTGGCGTAACAACTAACACCTCTGGAGTATAAGTTGGTACGGACAGCTATGCACACTACGCAATGAGTGCTCTTCAAATTAGGAGGGGAAGCTCCCTCGTTGTGCTTAACAAAAATGCTTGGAAAGGGAAAAGTAATCTAAACTATCTCCTGTCTTTTTGTCTCAGCTGTAGAGGTACAAGGCTTTCACGAAAACTCTATACGTTGCAGCTAACTATTTTTTGGTTTCGCTTAACTACAACTCACAAAACTAAGTAACTTAAACTATCCAATCCCCTCAAGAACTCAAAGCATGAGGAAACGGAGCAAGAATGATTATATGACGATAAGTCGGGTACGAACTCACAACGTGAAGGCAAGGTGGCACAACTATCTGCTTGTCTGAATAGGCTTATTGTAAACAACAATAGACGATAAACCAAGTTCAGATTCTCAACTTGAAGGCAAGGTGGCACATCTATCAACTCAATCTGAATAAGTTTATTATTCACACACATCACACGATAACCAAGTACAAATTCTCAACTTGAAGGCAAGGTGGCACATCTATCAACTCAATCTGAACAAGTTTATTGAACACAAAACATAGTAGATCTAACTAAGGAAAGAATTCACCATTATAATTGCATGAAACCCAAGTGGCATAACAATTCATCATAATAGCAAAAACGCATGAACAGATACAGAATGAGCAATATTGAAGGCAAGGTAGGCACAGCATATATCTCTCTCTCGTGCAAAAGTTATGTACAAATGAGCAAAAACTCTTATTTATAGACATCGAAAGGTGTAGGGAACCCTAAAATCACCTTGAGTCAACTACAGTCTTGCAACGCATGCAAGATTTATTGCTAAACCCTAATAAAGGATACTATACAGTTAACTAGAAAGCTACCATCAGTTAACCGAAAACCCTAATTTAAATGGACCATGTGCAAGCATGCACGTCCTTATTGAAAGCATGGTAACTGGAACACTACCATCAGTTAACGTAAACCCTAAATAAAACTCCAAGTGAATAAAGCTGATCTTAGAATAGATATGCATGAGATGAGATAGCGAGTTAACTTGAGAAGGTAATGCCAAGTTATAACTCCTGTGTGTAATGTCTATTCTGAGAGGTGGGAACTGAAGTCTATTGATTGTGATCTCGATCAACCAATCCCTCAACGAGATTGTTAACTGCATCACTGTCTGGAGCTCTGATACTCTGTCGAAAAATGCTATGCCTGCGCAGCATGTCCTCACTCACTGTGATCTGGGACTGAAGTTCATCTCTGCTCCTTGTTGCTTCATCTAACAATGCTGACATGACTGTAAGCTGATTAATCTTACAGCCAATGGTTTCCCCATTAAAAATAGTATGAATGAGTGCTTGGAGCTCTGACTAAACATCGGTAAGCTCAACATACGCACCACCCTCAATTTGATATCGACACGGTAAGTGAGATACTAAGGTCCTCACAAACCGGAGTGCACTAGTAATGTGCTCTCTACTCTCAGCCAACTTTGACGCCATTGTTTCCTCTATCTTTGCCTTGAAAACCAGCTGTGTTTTCCAAGAGTAGATGCTTCTTTATCTTCTGCATCTATGACTGATTCATATGCCATACTCAGGTGAGCAATCATAATCTCGTCCTGGGCTCTATTAATTGTACCGCAACTGATATAACTCTGTAAGCATAGAACGGCCTCTAGCAATGAACTCCTCCCATTCATCCAAACGCTTGCCATATGCAACTAAGTGATTAAGTTGACCTTGTTCTGCTGGAGGCTCAAGCATCGGCGGGAGTGTGGCAATGACATTTGACCTGTGTACAAGGCTAGAAATATACTGGTGAAGCTGTCTGATTTCAGCCTTGAGGGCTGCCTTAGCCTCTCCGTCTTTCAGCATTCTATCCCTGGCACTGTCTGTAGCAACCTGTAGGAGATCAACATGAGTTTGGCGTGTACTATGACCAAGGTTGATTGTGATAACCTTAAAGTCCTGAGATTCCAACTCGTCCAAGCTCTTCCCCTGTGGAGGTATAGCAGTCTCGACGACGATCGCCATATCGGTATTCCTCTCCACGTGGACCATGTTCTTGATCCTCTTATCTGGTGCATCCTGGTAAACCTGATCAAAATCTGAATGATGGACATAGGATGGTTGCCTCCTCTTCCTTCGTAGTTGCGCCTCAATCCAAGACTGGGCTCGGCTAATGCTACTGGAAGGATCTGTACTAGCAATAGGAGGTTGTGACGAGAGTGAATATGTAGAAGAACCACTGCGAGATGGGGAGTCTAAATCCAGTTCAATGTGAACTGGGGCTGGTGACTGCTCCGAAACTAGTGTAGGAACTTGAGGCTGAACCTTAGGCACTGGCGAACTCTGAACTGGCCTCTGAATTGGTTCTGTGATAGGTTGTCTGTCAGGCTCCGTGTGTGTATCAGTAACAAGCGCCTTGCGTTTTGAATTATTTGGCGCTTAACCTTTCTTAGGAGGGTTACTCCCCTTCTTCTGTGTAGGTTTTGACGAGGAAGGTAGCGAAGGATTCACCACTGGCGGCTCTGTTCTAGGCACACTTACCCTCTTGGTCTTCTTGCTATCGAGGTAAAGTATACTGTTCTAAATAACTCTACTTGACCTCTCTTTCATTGTTGTGTACTCCTTAGCGTACCAATCAACTACTGGCAGCGGCTGTGTGTCAACCTGCTCTCTGAAAAACTGAGGAAGTACTTCTCCCTCATCATCTGATAAACCTCCCACATCTTCTGACAAGAAAACAAAAATTTGTGAGAGAGAGAAGCGGCCATAGCTACGTCTACGAACCTCGAAGTCGTCCACGCAATTTTCCTAATAATCCTCCATAGAAGGCTCATGATATGCGCGTCCAGCAAGGCGAGTTGTGTAATGACCCCAAAGATCATAGGCACGTGCTTCAACAAGATACTTGAGATGATACCTCTCTAACTCCTGGCCTGCAACTTTGGCATCAGTTCTCGTCTTGCACCAATACATTCCAAACTGAAAAGGGAAATTGGCAGCTGGTCTATGCTTGTGGCGTAAAAGATGATGAACATCATGTAACTGCCTCAGGAACTCCAAAAAGACTGTCTTATCCGAAGGATAACGTGGAAGCATAGTTGGGTTTCTTGTAAATCCATATACTCAGATGTAGGTGTATGTCGAGAACTGAATAAACGAATCCGCCCAACCATCCATCGCTGCTCTAGCAATTGCCGAGATACGAACGTGCAACTCCCGGTCTAAGTTTCTCACTGTATAAGTCAGGAAAGCCTCGTGAACACGCTTGAAATGACGTTCAGCCTTAGTGAACTCAAGCTGATCATAATAATGATAGACTTTCTGAACACTGAGAATGCCCACGGTGTTTAGAACTTGGAACTGACCTTGATAAGCAATCAAGTACACGAGATAAGAACACATGTGAAACTCATGAGCAACCAAGAAACCGGTGATCTGCTTGTGGATAACATCGCTGATGAAGGATGCCCAGTCATAATGCTCCTGCCCAGATATGATGCGACCAATAATGTAATACATCCAAGGCTGGAAAACATTTGCATGTGATTGACCTGAGATATGATTCAAGAGTGTAATTAGAATCGCGTACTCATCCTTGTACTCACCACGACCCACATTGTTTGGCAATCTGTTCTTCGCTTGCTTTAACCGTCGTTCTGCCATTTTTCTCTGGCACTTGTCCACATCAGCATTGAATGCATGCTCGCACTACTCCATAGAAATAACTAGACTGTTTGGGTGCTGAGGTATACTGAAACTTCTTTCAACGTCCAAAGGCTTGAGACTGCAAATGACTCGTCCATCTACTGACACTATCTCACGAGTAGCAGAGTTGTAATGCTTAACACAAGACATCACGAACTCAACACAATGAACGAAGATAGGTATGGAAGCGGCCTCCAATAACCTGGACTGCTGAATGTTTCGAATAATCGAATCTCTGATCTTAACTGGATCTAGAACTACTTCTGGCAACATTTTATGAAGATTCGTCTCAACTGTCCTGATGAAGTCGTGAGTAAGGATTGATTTGGTCCTGTATTTGAGCTAAGTGTATTGCATTCTAAAAAACTCGCCTGTTGACTGTGAACTCGACCATGTTCTGACAAGATTTATAGAAAGTTAAAAATAGCCTGCTGAGGCTAAAAATAGCCTTTTGAAGAGTTATTTTCGGCAAAAAATCTGAGATATGGGTTTTGTCCAGAAAAGGATTCTAAGACAACCTAGAACGTCAGAAATGCGAAAATCTGACTTTTGCTCGACTATGCAAAGAGTTTTCAGTTGAGAAAATTATAAACTTGAGAACGGATGCTCTGGAGTTAAAAATTCCTGAAAAATCAAACACACAAATTTAATTCGAGAAAGCTATATAGAAATGATCCAGATGTTCAGACTCACCAAAATTTGCCAACTTCAGGAACATGCGAATTGTATTTTGAGAGAAATTTGAGAATCAAAGAGGAGAAAGACGTTTTTTCTATGTTCTTTCTTCTGTGAAAATCGCCTCTTATTCTTCAAACTTGCTGATAATTGTGAACTTGAACTTGCAAAGAAATTTTTTTGATGCAATCGCCACTGGAAACTGATGATGAATTCGCCCAACTTGTAAAAACTCGCCTTTGCTCTGAAGAAATACGAATTTCTTAAGCTGTGTGAATGATAAATGATGGCGCCATGCTTAAATAAAGAGAATTCACACCATATTGTTGATTGTAAGATTTAAAAACCTCGATTGAAATAGAAGGCTTCTGATTGAACCTCCTCTAGTTACACTGACACTATCTTGAAGTTCGAAACTAAAATAATAATAAAATATTCATTATGCAATAGCACAAAGAGGCGCCAACTTTAGAAAATCGCCATTTAATGCTTAAATATGCAAAAATAAATATTAAATATTATTTAAAAATCAGTTGACAAACCAAGTAAAGCACTTGGATTCATCGACGAACTTCACTGATTTCAAAAAGTCCTCATTTGACCTCATAGGCGTCCATTTGCTCAAGATATCACGTTTTTTATTAACTTCCTACTTTGTAGTTGACTACAAAGTTACAACTGGCCATCTTCGACACTGATTTCCGAGTGACCAGATGATGCTGAGACCGAGCAGGTGTATTCATCGCGAAGCCTGTAGAGCAAGGAAGAAATGTCTGTTGGGAGTCGTCACTGCAAAATCCATCATTTAACACCTCAAAGAATTAGGCGCCCTTGATTAAATTGATTTTCAGGTACCAGACTTGACCATTTTCCCAAACTGCCATTTGACACTTCAAATGATTGATGACGACGAATGGTGAACCCTGCTGACTGGCCAACAAGCTCACTGCATGACTAGGAGTATTCTGCATCCAACGAATATATGAAAGGCATCTGAAAGCTGCATTAAAGACCCCTAAAGTAAAAGCGCCCCTGTCTTGAAAAGGCACGAACACCATTTTGACGGAAGTGCAACTCTCAACCAGATGCCCTACTTTGACCTCTGATATCTGGAGTTGGGATGGCCTGATTCGAGCACCGTCTGTCTCAACGCGTAGGCAAAAGAGCCTACGAGAGAAGTCTCTAGAGGTGACGAAGCAAGAAAACTGCTTCTAAGACCTCAAATAGAAAGACGCCTTTCCCAAGATGGAATAGACGACCAGACTTAGCCATTTTCTAAGCTGTCTTCGTTTTTGAGTATTTCCTCAAAGACCTCGCACGTACGAGCGTTTGCCAAATCCCGAAGGCTGACGGCCGGGCTCGTTGGATAGCTGGAGTAATTACGCACAAGTCCCGTGAAGACTTCGAAAACGAACAACTTCATCTGATAGGCCTAAAGGCTAGGCGCCCCTGGCCTACAGAAATACAATGAAATTTATATGCTTCTCCGCCCGCTAAATTACGTGCCTGGTAGAATCTCTGCCACGATCTCTCAGAATGTCAGATTAACAGGCAAGTTGGTGCATCGCGAAGTTGGACTAGAGTAGCACAGATGTCAGGAACACCCTATTTGCAAACTCAATCATCTCAGAGGTCATTTTGAAGGGCGCCCTTGAGCTATGTTGTGACCTTTTCACACATTGCCCCATTCAAGATGGGGACCCCTAATTTTTGCTCCATTCTGGTCTTTTTTTGGCTTTGGTTTTGTCTCTCTCTCTCTGCCAGTCTCTTTTCTATCTGCCTTTCGAGGGATTTCTCTGCCATTGAGTTTAAACGTGAATTTGGCCAAGTCTGAAAATTAGGGTTTGTACTTTCCCGGTCAATCTGAGGTCAAGCAAGGTGAATAAATTGAAAACAGAGATTAACATTGATGTCAGTATGCTTCCAGCAGGCTTCCACTGAAATTTCATCAGATTCTGGCTACTTACTATTTTTAGTAAGTGTGAAATTTGGAACATTTTCTCGACACTTTCGGAGTTTTAACAGTCACACTGCATTCAGAACACATCAAGTTACTCGCGTGCAAAATTTGAGCTAAAACGGACAACTTGCTATTTTTAGCAGTTCAGCTTCTGGAGCAGATTTCAGGGCTTAGATGCAGAGTTTTTCAACGCATGTCTGAAGATCCCTTCTGGGTTTTCAGAGACCTTCGCGATAGTGTGACATGCGGAGCGAGATAACGATTTTCAGAATTTAGCCTTCCGAGGTTATTTTTAGGGTTTGCATGTCAGGGTTTTCTTTGCATGTCTGCATATTCCTTATGGGTTTTTCGAGGGCTTCACAGTGATATGACATGCAAATGAAGATCATCACTCATTTAGGAACTTACTATTTTTAGCAGATGCATCCCGGCAGCCGCTTCCCAACACTTTAGAATCACGAACTGATCGCAATGCAACAGAAACGAGAACAAACGGAGATCATTTGATATGCATGCAGAACAAATTAGGGTTTCCAACTTCGGGACCTGAAAAGAGGGGTAAAAAGTCAGAATTTTCGAAAATCGGTGTAAGCCACCGCGATCGGCATCCTTCAAGCTATCTGTTGGTAAAATTTGAACTCAAACGGAGCACTTACTATTTATAGTAAGTCATTTTAGAAACAGGCTAAAAATAGAAAGTCAACAACAGGCGCCGATGCCAACAGGTAGGTCACGTGGTGAGGAGCACGTCATTCAAATTTCAAATCAAACGGAGCTGTGGAGATATTAGAAGCAGGCAGTTACTATAAATAGCGAACCACCTTCAGAAATGGGCTAAAAATAGTAGGCCAACCTGAAATAGTAGTGTCAATAGGTTGATGAAGTCGTGAGGATCCAATGTTCAAAATTTCAAAACAATCTGAGTTTCCGAAGTGTGAGAATTAAAAGGCTTACTATTTGTAGTAAGGCATGGAGGAACGGGCAAAGACGAAGAAAAACGGCTAAGTCTGAGACTTCATCCTGTATCAACATGAAAATGCGCCCTCAAGGATGAAGAGACATAAAATTTTTCTAAGTCTGAAAGATATCCTCCAGCACAAGTGAAATGCATGTTGGCATTTAAATTCGCAACTCTGGAATGTGTATTTGAAACGGACAGCTATGCACAGATAAACTGCTCTTCAAATTAGGAGGGGAAGCTCCCTCTTGCTGATGGTATTCAAGAAAGTAAACTAAAACTAAGTTGCCTATCTTTTTGATCAGCTAGAGCACAAGGTTTATAAAACACAAACGCTGTAGCTGAAATTTTCTAATTTAAGAACTTCAACTACGACTAACTTAAACTAAAGACATTTCTAACTTCTCAAGTAATAAGCAGAGCAAGAGAAACTAGAAATGAACAAGGTAGATTTCTGACAAAATACTTCGATAAACTCTTTCTCAACAAACATCTATACACTTCAATGTAAGTTGAAATCAAGATCATAAAAGTAAAACACGAGTAACGGAAATCGAAGATTTTATATCAAGGCAAAGGAGGCTTATGATTTTATTACTCGAACTTCTAGAACAAAACTCACTTCTAACATGCCTGGAATAAGAAATTGCAGCTAAAGAGGCTTGCAATCTTATTCTTACACAATAGAAACAGCAATCATGCTAAATCCTTGTTGGCTAAAGAGGCTCAACAATTTGCTATCACAACACAATTGAACGACACTTGAATAACAAATAGAAGGCAAAATAGGCTCAGTGTTTTGTTATCACTAGCATGGTTCCAACAAAGTGAACTGAAACTGAATAACAACTTGCTGCAATACAGGCTCGCAATTTGCTAACACAATAACCGTTAAAGAAAACTAATGAGCAAAGGCTCTTATTTATAGGCAAGCAGAGGAGTAGGGAACCCTAAAATCTCCTTGCTTTCACAATCTAGGGCTTGCTCAGCAAGCAAGCTTTATTACTAAATCTAGAAAGAAGATAACATCTAACACCTAAGAAAGCATAAAAAGCGGGAAACGCCAACTATTACATTTTATCTTCTTTCTCTTCTTCAAGGAATGGATAAGAATTGTTCCAAGAATAGAAAGAAAGCGGAAAGAAAGCTTCTAGAAGAAAGCTGCTTTAAAGTTTAATCATATCCGCTAAAAAGCAGGAAACTGGGTCTTGATCAGGTGCATTGATACTATCTAAGGCAATATTCCGATTCTCCAAGATCTCTTCGCCTTTTGTGATCAAACCTAGAGGATCTTTCACTTCTTCAGTTGCTTTATGAGTTTTGTTCTTGAAAAACATCGTTGCCCCAAAAGATGACTCACAAATTTGATAACTTGGTGGCTCTGCAACTTTATGCTTCTGACACTTTGCTTGATTTCCAATAGAAGAGTATTGCACAACTCTTTTCTTTCCTTTTCCTCATATCACACCTCCTTGTGTTCTTCAGCTGAGATGATGTAGTTTTGACATAGTGCTGATTTGGTCTTAAACTCGAGGGGAGTGTACTCCATATTGAAAACCTTGAAAAATGACTGTAAACTCGCCTATGTTCAGACAAGTTTTGAGCAACTTTCTATTTTTAGAATGCTGGTTTTTCGTCTTCAAACGGACAAATTTTGGAAATTTTTTCTGAGATATGGGTTTTGCTCAGAATTTCATTGCAAGATAACCTAGATCGTTCGTTTTTTAAAATCTTGAATTTTGACTGAAAAAGCAGCAAACCCTAATTTTTTCAATTTTTCACCGAAAAAGCTGGCACCTGGGTTTTGTTCAGAATACAATTAGAAATGAACCCAGTTGATTAGATTTGAAAAACACTGATGGCTGATCGAAAAAGCAGCCAACCCTAGAATTTGAAATTTTCTTGAAAAAGCTGTGATATGGGTTTTCTTCAGAAGATTGTTTTGAGATGACCCAGATGATCAAAATTTTCGAACTCTGAAGATTTCACTGACATGCAAGGAAAAAGCAGCTGCTGCAACTTGATGAATTTCTCCAAAAAAATCTTCAGAAGAATGAGATGAAGAAACCCAGATGGCTGAAAATTAAAAATCTTTGACCTTCTCCTTCAAAAATTTGATCTTCTGGATGAAAAAGCATGAAAAAACAAGGTCTTATGTTGCTGGTCTGAAAATTATTCATGAAAATCAGCAACCTTGAGCTCTTGGATCTTGAAATAAAACTTCAAATTTGCTGCTCTATTCTTCTCCTTTGGACGCCACCTGCAAAAATGATGAAGATTGAATGGAAGAGATGTTTTAAATATACTTAGGGTTTGAAATAACTTTGCTTTCTTTTGTTTTTATCTTCAAAACCCTAAAATTGGCGTATTCAATGAACTTGGACATTCCCTTCCTCTTGCCATTTTGAATCTTTTGAAAACTTTGAAAATTTCACTAAGGCATTGTAAGTTGGGCGCCCTTCTTGACTAGAGGCACCTACTTCATTCAGACTTAACCACTTTTCTAAGTTTTTCAACTTTTCTTCCATTTTGACCCCTGGATTGACCTTGATCTCTGGATGTTCGGATGATCCGATGGAGGAGCTGAATAATTCATCGCGAAGCTCGACTGATTCTGAGAAAATCACCTTGGAGACACTTCTGGCTAAAAACTTCGTTTCGACCTTCAAATTCATGGGAGCCCATTTCATCCAGGGGCTCCGAACTTTCACAGTGTTAGCCATTTTTATGATTTTCAAGTTCTTCCTTTTCCCTTTAATCTTTTGATGAAATCCTGATTCCGGGAGCTACGCTGATCCGATCGACTGACCGTCAACTCCATTGGATAGCTCGACTGAAACTGACGAAGTGATCTTAGAAGCTGTATCTGCAAATTCTAACATCTTAGGGCTCAAAATCTTGGGCGCCCTTTCTCCCCAGGGGCGCCCATCTTAAGCAGACTTAGCCATTTTTCTGATCTTCAATTTCTTCATAAACTCCTCTCCTACAGATGATTTCATTGAATCTGGAGCTCCGTGCGTCGGATCAACTGACGGTTGAGCTCATCGTGAAGCTATCGAGATCTGAAGAGGGGTCTTCTGGAACGATCTTCGCCAAAAAGTGGATTTCAGGCCTTCAAAAGTTGGGCGCCCCTGGCAAGCTGGGGCGCCCAACTTCACCAGAGTTAGCCATTTTTGGTTTTTTCTTCTTTGCTTTCAACTTTGGCTCTGTTAGATCTTCTGTTCCGGCTGCTGCATCTGGTGACTGCCAACTCAGATTGATGTGCTCGTGATCTCATTGAAAAGCTTGATCTGTTCTGGAGAAGTCATGCTGGAAGCTGCACTGGCAAATTCATCTGTTTAGACCTCCAAAAGCTTGGGTGCCTTTCTCCTTCAGGGGCGCCCATTTGCTCCAGACTTAGAAACTTTTCAAACATCTTCATTCTGTACTTTCAGCTAGATCTGGATTTGATGGAGAACGACAAATCAGATGTTCTGACGAAGACGCCTGTTGCGAAGCTGCTTGAATTGTGGAGAGATTGAGCACATTTGCAAACCCTAATTGTTGGATTTTCCCTTCCAAAAGACTGGGCGCCCCTGGGCATTTGGGGCTCTGAAAACTTCCAGACTTAGAAATTTTTTTGACGTTTTCATAATTTTCACTTTGTCTCCTGTTTGAAACTGCTCCGTTTGATCTCGAATTCCGAGTGATTGGATGATCCGTTGACTGCATCGCCGAACTTGCTGCGGAGCAGGAAGGATTCTAAATAACTTTGACTAAGAGCTCAAACCCTAATTCAATCATCTGGTGCCCTAAAAAGATGGGCGCCCTTCTTCACCTGGGGCGCCCAAGTCAAGCAGACTTAGTCAAAATCTTGCAGATTTTGACTTCTTCCTCATTCCTCGTGTGTATTTACCATCTCATCTTTTGTTCAGAGCTTGAACGTTGAATCTGATGCCTGGCAGCCGACTGAACTCCATTGACGACCTAGGAACTCCTGATACACTTCTGAAAAGCAGAATAGACCCAGTAGGGCAAAACTGATCTTTTTAAGATTCTAATTGCACCAGCTTGATATGGACGTATTTTGAGCCAATCAAAATCAGTTCGGATCCTGTCGGACCAACTTTCTATTTTTAGAAACTTTTGCCAGTATCCATTTCGAAAGAAACCCAAAAAAACCCAAAAAATGTTACTATTTCGAGAAAATTTCTAAAAATAGCAATTTTCCTAAATTTTAGGGATGAAAAACTGAGATCTGGGTTTTGTAGGTTAAGCTGTTTTTAGCAGACCCAGATCGTCATATTTTGAAAATTTTGCACTTTAACCCTTCATGCAAGACATGCAAGACAAGAGAAAAATTTTCTAAGGCAAAAGTTCATCCTGCTCTTATGGCAAAATGCGCCCTCATGCAAGGTCTCATGTTTGAAAATTTTTCTAAGTATAAAACTTTATCCACCTCCTATGGCAAAATGCGCCCTCCTCACAAGCCAAGCATGGAAAAGTTTCGAAGTACAAAGTTTCGTCCACCTCCTATGGCAAAATGCGCCCATGCAACAAGAAGGTCAAAGAATTCAAAGAAGTCAACAATTCTCATCCTTCATACATGGCAAAATGTGCCCAAGTGAGGGCATGTGAGGACAAAACAAAGGAAGTCAATGAGTCAACAAAGCAAAAGGCGTTAGAAGTTCATTCATCTACACAAGCAAAATGCGCCAAAGAAGCATGCAACAAGAAAGTCAAAAGGGTCAAAGGCATTCATCCTCTACCAATGGCAAAATGTGCCCAAGTTCATAAGAGGCAAGGTGGCGTTTGACAGTTCATCCTCCATGCATGCTCAAATGCGCCCAATTTAAGGTCAACAAGTCAAAGCAAATCCAAAAAGTTTCTAAGTTAGAAAATCATCCTCCTCTCATACCTAAATGCGCCCAAAAGAGGCCATGTGAAGACAAAAATAAGGAAGCCCAAGGGTCATCCTTCACCCATGCTAATATGCGCCCAAGTTGAAGTGAGTAAAGGTGAGTATAAGGTGGCAAACAAGGTAAAGAAGGAGATAAAATATCACCTAGGCGTTGAAAGTCTTCATTCTCTTGAGCATGAGAAATGCGCCCAAGGTGTTGAGGGAGAAGTAAAGTATGCTAGGCGTTGGGAGTTCTAAGTGAAATTTAATATTCCTTCCTCAAGTGTGAAATGCGCCCAAGTGTGTAAGGTGGAGATTTGAATGAAAATTTTTCCTAAGGCAAGATGAATATCCTTCATCAAGTGTGATATGCGCCCAAAGTGTAAAGGTGATGAATATAATATGTAAGGCGTTGAAGGTGGTAAAAAAATAAAACATGTTAAGTATGATGTGCTTTCAAGGAAAATCTTCTAAAGTGAAATTGATAAAATTTCCACCACTGGTGAACGAATGAAGTTGAATAAAATTTCCTAAGGCAAAAATTTTCAAGGTGATTTAAAATTTTTCTATGGCAAAATATTTTCTTCCTTTAGAAAATACGCCTAGGCATGGAGGTGATGGAATTTTATTTTATTTTTTTTCCTTGGAGCACGAATGAATTTGCCAGAGATGAAGTCAGAGAATGTTGGCGTTGCAGGATGAATTTAAAATTTCTTAGAGTCTGAGCAACACAATACAATCACAGATGTGAAGAACAGGATTAAAATTGATTGAATAATATTTTTTCTAAGGTTCAAAATTTTAAAATTTAAATGAACCCGTTCATCGCGTTTTCGAGAAAATTTTCTTCTGGGTACTGATGATCTTCGATGAGAAATGGATTTCCATGTCTTTCGCACTTTGCCAAGACCTTCAGCATGAAGAATTTAATTGGTGCTCGAATTATGAATTTTCCTAAGGGAAAACTTTAAAATTTTCTAAGGCGAATTTGAATAAAATGGTTTTTGAAAGGAAAATGCTTCGACAATGAATTTAAAGTGAATTGCCTAGATATTTTTGATTGAATTCTTCACTGATGAATTTTCCAGAGCGTCAGAGGTGATTAAAATTTGAAATTTGCAAGACAGAACTTTGGCTGGTGAATGGAAATTGCCAAAAGATGAATTTAAATTAAAAAATTTCGAAAGTGAATTCAAAAGATGCCAGTCAAAGTTGAACTTCTAGAAGAATAAGATTCCAGACGTCGAAAGACAAGTGTCGAAAATACCAGAGAGGGAAAATTCGAATTCTTGAAATGGAGTAGTGGAGATTTAATGCACTGGCTATACTTAGCTCCTTCTAGAATTCGATTTTTGCTATAAAAATATGAAGTTTTTCATTTCTCCTCACCAATTGAAGAAAATCGATTTGCTTTGGGTCTAAAGCTGAGTTGAGTGTGAAGCTGAAAGTTGCTAAGGCTGCAAGTGTTGAAGAAGTTCGAATTTTTGAAGTTGGAGAGTGAGTTGCTGAGTGAGAGGCGTTGGAAGTTGCTGAGACTGAAGTTCGAATTTGCTTGAGGAAAGTTGGTAGCTGAAAGTTGATTGAGGGAATTTCGATTTAAAGAGAATATTGTTGAGAGTTAAAGAAGTGCGCACTTGCTGATTTGTTGGTTGAAGAAGTGCGAATTTACAAGAGTGAAGTTACTAAAATCTGCAGTTGTTGAGTGTGAAGTGAAGTTGCTGAAGCTTGCTTAGAGATTTGTTTCTAAGTGATTGATAATTCGAAGTCTGTTGGAGAAGAAGTTGAGGTTTGCAAATGAGAAATAATGTTGCAACTTCTTGAAGTCGACTGGCAGCCCTGCAAAGTATTTTATTTATTTTTCTAAGTTAATTTGCTGATGGATGTTTATTGTTTTGCAGATGGCTGAAGCAAGGACGACTGGCAAGGATAACAATGGTGCATCCAGGCAAGCTGTTATAAAGAAGCTGAGCAAGTCTTTCTTGCCAAAGTCGAAGTTTACTTCGAAGTTAGGCAAGCTGGCGGATACAAACTTGGGCTCTGTCAACTTGGAAACTTTCATGAACAGAATGTTGGGGATTGGTAATCATTGACCTTCGAATACTTCACACAACATTGTTCGAAGTGGGTTGTATGCAGCTGTTGGTTTCCCACTAGCTATTCAGTGTCCGGAGCTGATGATGGAGTGCGCCAACTGCTATGAGAAGGATCACAGGTCAATCATGTCACCAGATGGTCAAGTGCTTGCCAACCTCACTCCTGCTGCCATTGGTGAAGCCTTTGGAATCCTAGTGCATAGGAACATGATTTACAAATCAAGGGAGCGAGCTGAGCGAATGTATGCTTCTGCATTCAAGAGATGTATAGAAACAATCAATATTCACTGGATGAGCAACCCCAAGCCCTCTCGTATGAAGCTGCCGAGACAAATCATAACAGATGACTTGAAGTAGGAGTATTGTGATCTTATCATGATGCTGAGTTGAGTTGGAGGCTGTCCGCAGTCGTTTATTTTTGAGCCATGGATGTTCTATTACATCAACCTTGTGCTGGAAGGAAAGGAGTACGTCAACTGGGCTGCAATGATCAGTGACAATTTGCACGAGTAGCTCCTGAGCCTGAGAAGAACTAAGACATTCTATATGGGCTTTTACATCATTTACATGCTGGCCCGTATGACAAAGTATAGAGGAATTTCATATAAGGAGCCTGTTGGCTGTGGTTCTCATCAGTTTAAAATTCATGAGGCTTGTCCGCAGTTGCATTTGACAAGTACTACTCATTACAAGCGTGTCAATGATGCCTTCACCATGCACATCACGAGATTGCTGAGCGGATGCATCACAGGATCTCGAGAGAGGCCCAAGAATTGATTGAGAGGTATGGGTGCTGGTTTATACAATTTCCAAAGTTTTCTTATATAAGGCTGCAAGGATTTTCGTCATAACCATATAGACTGCCTAAGTACCCAACCAACAGAATATTGATGTTAGAGATATCTAGGGAATTGGTTGCCTACGATAAGATTCAAAAGAAAAAGAAGGGAGGTGTTGACTTCCCAATTGTCATGGGCAATTCCGATGAAGTGTGTCCTTCATTACAGGCAGCTAGAGAAGCCGAGAGCGAGCTTCAGTTTTATCACTTTTCATATCACACCAGCTGACAACACTATGATCCGCATAACAACATCAAATGGGTACTGTCAGAGGAATTTAAACATAAGGCAAATATTGAGGATTATTGGGTTAATGCGTCGGACGAGGCTGAAGTCAGGAAAAGAATGTTCTCTAGGTTGCCAATAAACATGATCAGGGAGTGTGAAGTCATTCCGGTACCAGACCAGGTAAATGAGGACATGGACGTTGTCCATCCAGATTATGAAGCAGTGAGAGATACTCCACTTCCACTCCCGGATTGGTCAGAACCAGAGGTTGCTGACTTGGACACACTTTCCATTCCAGTCTTGACATTTACCAGAGCATGGGTTGACAGGCGTGTGAGCAGGTTGAAGAGTAGGTCGATTGCTTTGACTTACAATTTGATAGGAGATCATAGGACACCTACAACCAACAGGAAGAAACAAATTACACGAGGTCCAAAATCTAGAAGGAAAGAGCCAGTTCGGCAGGAGCCTGTTCAGCCGGAGCCTCCAAGAGTTGTAGTCGAATCACCCACGCCATTGGAGACACGTTCTTCAAGCATACAGGAGGTTTCTTTATTTGCTGATCAAAGAAATGCATTGAATCAGGTGCAAGTGGTACAAGAAGATAATCAGCCACCACAGAGAGAGTCAGTTGGCCAGAGCGTCAACGCACCTACTAGAGATGATCAGCAAGATGATGAGGGAACTGCTACTGACCCTCAGTTTCAGCAAGAGTTAGAGGCGGCTTTAGACGACGATGATATAGTTTCAGGAGATACTTAGCTACTTGAGGCCGATGAGCCTCACCATAATGATGTAGAAGTTGAACAAGTCCGTGAAGTAGAGGCACAAGAACAACAACCATTTGATATACAGTATACAATACCTAATTGGCTCAGAGATAGGATGAGAAGAAGCCCCAGTGAAGAGATTGATCCAGTAGTTGAAATGGAAGAGTTTTTGAACAGGATCAACGCACCTCCACAAAAGAAGAGAGCACGAAAGTTTTCAAAGATATCAACTGATGAGGATGGTTCCTGCACCGTTCACATGGCAGTGCCAGAGGTTGATTGTGACCGAAATGAAGCAGTACTCGAAAACTATGTGGTCACAACTCTGGAGTTAGGACACCCCACAGGTGCACAAATTGTAGAGTGTGATAACTCCTACCACGCCCTCAAGGACAGATTATTTAAAAAGGAAGGAAAGTACAAGAAGTTGAAAAGAGAGCATAGGGCTTTGATAGGATATATGCAGCAGTTGTCTCGTCCTTGTGGGTAGGAGATTCCAGCGATTGAGCTTCTAGTTGACATACCTAGAGAGTCAATCAGTGGCTTGTTGGAGTTAGGGAAGATGGCATAGGAGGCAGACAAGTGGGTCACGGGAGTTTGTGTTGAGACAAAGAAGTTCATGGAAGACCTTGCTCTTGCTTTTCAGCAGGCTTCTAGTATTTTGGCACGGATGGAGGCAGTTGATCAGGCTTGGGGTGATGCTTCTGTTTATTAGAGCAAAGTAATTCTGCGTCTTGAGGCATTGAGACATGTTCCTTTGCGGTTGCTGATTGATGGAGGGGTCATTCAGGAGAATGACAGGTATGATTTTTCTATATGGTATTCTTCAGCAATCACGGGACGTGGTTTCTTCGACGCAGCACAGGTGGATTCAACTAGAGTACGGAAGGCTATGGCCAATATCATTGATGGAGTCCAGAATACTTTTGAGGCTATATTTGCTAGGCGGTTGAATCCAGATGAGGTGACTGTTGATAATTTGAGGTGTAGGCTGGTGCCTTTCTTTTCAGAGGTGAAGACCTTCGTACAAGATGACTTTGAGAACACTTCCACTTTCTCCAGCTTGATCCAAAGCACGCAAGATTCCCTAGTCACTTGGAGAAAATCTTGTGCACGGCATGAACAGTCAGTTACGGTGTTAGAGTTCCAGCTTGATTGCATTCCACCCATTTCAGTTCAGGAGGTTGAGGCTGTACTTGGCAGGTTCATTGAGTTTGCAGCCAGAGAGGAGAATGGGAATGCACTACTAGACGATGATCTTCTAGAAGATTGATTGTGGGCATTAATTGCCTTTACTATTTTGGGAGTGAGTGAGAATCTTTGATTCATTTAATGTACCACTCCCCATTCTAGCAGTTTTTAGGGTTAGGGCTGAGGTGGCTTAATCTTAGCCATTCTTTTGATTGTAACCCTAGCCGTCCTTTGGACTGGGCTATCTATAAAAGGGGGAGTCCCCCTCATTTGTAATTCATTAGAATTAGAACTAGAGATTGGAGATCAGACTAGAGAGTAGAGCAGAGTAGACATTTTGCTTGATAGTTTAGCATAGTTTGGAGGAGGAGGAAAGTTTTCCTTTGAAAACTTTTGTAAGAAATTGTTGTGTAACACTTTCATAATAGATCTTTTCATTGATGGTGAAATTTGTCTTCATTATGGATAGCTAGCAAGGTTTCTTCATCCCTTTGAATCCAAGTAGCGTAAAATAGTTTAAAGTAGCATTTTCATTTCATGCAAGTAGATAGTAGCTGTGGATGTGTGGCATTGATCAAGGCAACTTCGTTTCATTCCATACCACTAGCGGCTTGCTGACGGTAAGTTTGCCTTAGGTGGTCTACTGGAGAATTTCATAAGCTTAACTTCAGTTGTAGCTCATGCCTTGGTATGCGTCGTTTTGACGGTATCTTGATGTTGGGTTGTGACTTGAAAATTACTCGCTATCCCTTTGAAGATTGCACCTACTTTGTGTAAGCTGTCCAACGTGAGGTGGAACAGAGTTTGGTTGAAGCTGTTAAGATTGACCCATACGTCCTGTTGTGACCTTTTCACACATCGCCCCATTCAAGATGGGGACCCCCTAATTTTTGCTCCGTTCCGGTCTTTTGGCTTGGGTTTTCCTCTCTCTCTCTCTCTGTCTCTTTTCTGGTGTCCATCTTTCGGGGGGTTGTGTCCGTCATTGAGCTTAAACGCGAAATATTGGCCAAGTCTAAAATTAGGGTTTTGAACTTTTCAGCCAATTCAAGGTCAAGTAAAGTGAGAAAATTGAAAATTGAGCTTGGATGTAGACATCCAACAGCTTTTTCATCAAATTCAGGGTACTTACTATTTTTAGTAAGTGTGAAATTCAGGGCAGTTCGTCACTATTTTGAGATTCCGATCATCACACGGCATTCAGGGTATGTCGACTGCTTGCATGCAAAATTTGAGCGAAATCGGACAACTTACTATTTTTAGCAGTCCGGCTTCCGGCACGAATTTCAGGGTCCAGATGCAGAGATTTTCTTTGCATGTTGGCATTTTCCTTCTGGGTTTTTCAAGACCTTCGCGATGGTATAACATGCAAGTCAAGGCGACCACTTTCAGGATTCAGCCTTCCGAGGCTATTTTTAGGGTTTGCATGTCGAGGTTTCTTTTGCATGTCGGGTGATTCCTGATGGGTTTTTCAAGAGCTTCGCGATGGTGTGACATGCAAACGGAGATTCCCAATCAGTAAGGAACTTGCTATTTTTAGCAGGTATGTCTCGGCAGCCGCCTCCCAGCAGTTCAAATTCACGAGCTGATCGCAGTGTTGCAGAAACGAAGGCAAACGAAGATCTTTTGATACGCATGCAATGCAAACTAGGGTTTCCAGCTTCGGAGCCTAAAAATAGGCATCAAAATTCAAAATCTTCAAAATCCGGTGTAAACCACTGCGATCAGCGCCCTTCAGGCTATCTGCTGGTAAAATTTCAGGTCAAACGGAGCACTTACTATTTATAGTAAGTCAAATTGGAAACATGCTAAAAATAGTAAATCAGCTGCATGCGTCAGTGTCAGCCACCAGGTCACGTGGTGAGGATCGCCTCATTCAAATTTCAACTCGATCGGAGCTTGGGAGCTATCAGAAACATGAAACTTACTATTTATAGTAAGCCACCTTCAGAAACAGGCTAAAAATAGCAGGGTGACTAAAGTGGCAGTGCCGACAAGTTGATAAAGTCATGAGGATGCTACGTTCAAAATTTTAGGCCATTCCGAGTGCTAGAGGCGTAAATTCAGAGAACTTACTATAAATAGCAGGGCACGTAAGCTGGCAAGGATGATGAAAATTCGTCTAAGTTTGGAGTCTCGTCCAGCAGGCATAGGGAAATGTGCCCATCTCAGCTAGAGGCGTAGAAATTTTTTGAAAATGAGTTCATCCTTCACACAAGGCAAAATGCGCCCAAGGTGAGAAAAGTCAAACAAAAGTCAAAGTTTTCGTCCTGCAGGCATGAGGAAATGCGCCCAAAATGAAAGAGGGAAAGTTGAAAATATTCTCTAAGGCATGAAAATCCGCCACCCTCATCCAAATGCGCCCAAGATGCAAGCTTATCCTTCACAGGAGGTGAAATGCGCCCAAGGTTGCAAGGAGTCAAACGAGTCAAAGTTTCTTATCCACTAGCAAGGGCAAAATGCGCCCAAATGCATCCATGTCAAGACAAAAAATTGGAAGGTGAAGAGTCACCCAAGAACGTTGGAAGAAGAAAATCCTTCACACACATTAAAATGCGCCCAAGATTGCAAGCTTATCCTGTAGCAGGGGTGAAATGCGCCCAAAGTCATGCATGTGAAGACGAAATTTGGAAGGCGAAGAGTCACTCTTGAGGCGTTGGAAAAAGTTCATCCACTAGACACATCAAAATGCGCCCAAGGGGAAAGAAAAGTCAAAAGGTCAACAATCTCGTCCTCCTCCATAGGCAAAATGCGCCCAAACTTGTGCATGTGAAGACAAAAGCGTAGAAGTTGAAGGGTCACAAGGCGTGGTGGCAAGTTCATCCTTCTCTCACATAGAAATGCGCCCATATTTGGATGTGAAAAGTAAATGCAAGTGGTAAATAAGGTGAAAGTTTTCCCAAAGCGTGGTGAAGGATGGTAAGTGTTGGGCGTTCAAAGTGATCAAGGTATGTGTGGCGTGTTTTTTTTATTTCCTCTCAAAGTGTGATATGCGCCAAGAGTAAGGGAGTTATAAGGTGTTAGAAATATTTTCTAGGGCGTTGAAATATTTCAAGGCGTTGAGAATAAAATGTCAAGTGTTGTGCGCCTAGAGTGATAAAGTGTTAAAAAAATTTCTAAGGCGTGAGATTTAAATTTTCTAAGGCATTGGGCTTTTGAATAAATATTTCCTAAGTGTGAAGTGATATGGGGGGAAGTGAAGATGAAATGTGCAAGGCGTGCCGGGAATGAATAAAAAATTTTCTAAATGAAGTTGATCAAAAAAAAATTCCTCTCCACTGGCAATCAAAATTTTTCTAAGGCAAGTTCTCAAAATGCAAGAGATGATTTAAATATTTTCTAAGGCAAAATTATTTTCCTTGGAAAATACGCCTAGAACTCAGATGATAAAATTTTCCGGAGCACGAGCAACTTTCCTCAGAGATGGAGTCAGAGACGATGATAATACAAGATGATTCAAAATTTTCAAGAAGTCAGAGCAACAAAGAGTGATCACGGGCAAAGAATCAATTTAAAATGATGGAAATAATATTTTCTAAGGTTCAAAATTCGAAAAATTAAATGAACCCGTTCGTTGGGTACCCATGGATTCGAGACATTCTGACGAAAATTTTCTTCTGGGTACTGGACGTTCGTGATGAATGGTGGATTTCCAAGTCTTTCAAGCTTCGCCGACACCTTTTCAGTGGAGAATTTAATCAATGCTCAAATTGTGAATTTTCCTAAGGGAGAATTTTAAATTTTCTAAGGCAAACATGAATAAAATGTGTTTTCAAAGTGAATTTTCTTCGAACGATGAGTCTGAAGGGAGTTGCCTAGATAATTTTGATTAAATTCTTCGAAGATGAAATTTTCCAGAGCAGAAGAGAGTTAAAATTCGATTTCCAGTAACAGAGCTCCGGCTGGCGAGTAAAAAATGATGAATTAAAATTAAATTTTCAAAAGCAAAATCCAAAACGCCAGTCAAAGTCAAGTTTCTAGAAGAATAATATTCCCGACGACTGGAGACAAGTGTCAGAAACACCAGAGAGGGAAAATTCGAATTCTTGAAGTGGAGTAGTGGAGTTTAATGGCACTGGCTAAAATTAACTTCTTCTAGAATTCGAATTTTAGCTATAAAATGAGCAAGTTTTTCACTTGTTTTCACAGCTGGAAGTCGAACTTGCTCTGAGGGTGAAGCATTGCAGCGAGTCGTGACTGGAAGAGTTTGAAATTTTGCTGAGTCTGAGTGAGTTGCTGAAGTTTGAATTTTGCTGAGAAGTTGAGTTTGCTGAGGAGGCGCACTTGAGAGTTGATTAAATTTGTTGCTGAGAGAAGTACGCCTTAAGTTGCTGAGAAGTATTTGCCAAAGTCAAGAGGTGCTCACTTGTTGGTTGGAAGAGATGGCTGAAGCGAGGACAACCGGAAAGGACAATGGTGCCTCAAGACAGGCTATGATCAAGAAGCTCAGCAAAACATTCATGCCGGAGTCGAAGTTCATTTCAAAGCTGGGCAAGTTGACGGATACTAACCTGGGTTCTGTCAACCTGGAGACCTTCAAGAACAGGCTGTTTGGAATTGGAAGTCATCGGGCTTCAGTCACTTCGCACAACATCGTCCGAAGTGGATTATATGCAGCTGCTGGTTTCCCGCCAGCCATTCAGTGCTCAGAGCTTATAATGGAGTGCGCCAACTACTACGAGAAGGAACACCGGTCGATCATGACACCAGATGGCCAAGTGCTTGCCAATCTCACTTCGACAGCCATTGGTGAAGCTTTCGGGATCCCGGTGCACAGGAACATGATTTACAAGTCTAGGGAGCGAGCGGAGCGGATGATGTATGCTTCACTGGATGAGCACTCCAAACATCTTGTGCGAAGTTGCCAAGCAGATCATAGCAGAGGACCTGAAACAGAATGTGATCTTATCATGTTGTTGAGCAGGGTTGGTGGTTGCCCACAGTCCTACATTTTTGAGCCTTGGATGTTTTATTACATCAACCTGGTGCTAGAGGGCAAGGATTATGTCAATTGGGCTGAGATGATCAGCGATAATATACATGAGCAACTCCTGAGCCTGAGGAGGACTAAAACGTTTTACATGAGCTCCTACCTTATTTATATGTTGGCACGGATGACGAGGTACAGAGGGATTTCTTACAAGGAACCCGTCGGTTGTGGCTCCCACCAGTTCAAAATCCATGAGGCGTGTACACAGTTGCACCTGTCAAGCACAACCCACTACAAACGTGTCAATGATTCATTCACCATGTATATCATGAGGCTGCTTCAGGAGCGGTTACACCACAGAATCTCTAGAGATGCCCAAGAGCTAATTGAAAGGTATGGGTGCTGGTTTATACAATTTCTGAGATTTTCATACATTAGGCTGCAAGGTTTCTCGTCATACCCATATAGGCTGCCTAAGTACCCAACAGATAGAATAATAATGCTAGAGATATCTAGATAGTTGCTAGCCTTTGACAAAATCCAAAAGAAGAAGAAGAAAGGGGGGATAGAGTTTCCAATTGTGATGGGCAACTCGGATGAGGTGTGTCCTTCGATACAGGCAGCTAGGGAAGCTGAGAGTGAGCTTCAGTTTTATCACTTCTCATATCATACAAGCCGACAGCACTATGACCCACACCATAACATCAACATTCTGTCGGAAGAATTCAAACATAAGGCCACTATAGAAGATTATTGGGCTGATGCAGTTGATGAGATTGAAGTAAGGAAGAGAATGTTCTCTAGGTTGCCGATTACTCTGATCAGGGAGTGTGAGGTAGTTCCAGTTCCGGACCAGGTTAGCGAGGATATGGATGTAGTCCATCCAGATTATGCAGCTGTTCGGGATACTCCACTTCCACCTATAGATTGGTCAGAGCCCGAGGTTGCAGATTTAGATACTCTCTCTATCCCAGTTATGACATTCACCAGGGCCTGGGTTGATAGGCGAGTAAACAGATTGAAGAGTAGGTCAATTGCCTTGACTTACAACATGATGGGAGATCACAGGACGCCCACCACAGGAAGAAAGAAACAGATCACAAGGGGTCCAGAGTCCAGAAAGAAAGAAATAGTTCAGCCAGAACCTCCACGAGTCACAGTGGCAGTACCCTTGGAGACACGTTCTCCAAGCATACAGGAGGTGTCTTTATTCGTTGATCAGTGGATTGCAGTGAATCAGGTACCGGAGATACAGGATGATATTCAGCCTCCACGGAGGGAGTCAATTGGCCAGAGTGCCAATGTACCTGTTAGGATCGATCAGCTCGATGATGAGGGGACTATTACTGACCCTCAGTTTCAGCAGGAGTTAGAGGCGGCCATGAACGATGGCGATGATGATGATATAGTGTCAGGTGATACTCAGCCACTTGAGGACAATGAGCCTCGCCAGAATGAGGAAGAAGTTGAACAGGTTAGAGAAGTCGAGGCACAGGAGCAGCAGCCCTTCGATATACTGTATGAGGTGCCCGATTGGCTCAAAGATAGAATGAGAAGAAGCCCGAGTGAGGAGATTGATCCAGCAGTTGAGATGGAAGAATTTTTGAACCGGATCAGTGCTCCTCCACCGAAGAAGAAGGCAAGAAAGTTTTCGAAGATCTCCACCGATGAGGATGGCTCTCGTACTCTTCACGTTGCTGTCCCACGAGTCGAGTGTGACCGGAATGAAGCAGCTCCTGAAAACTATGTGGTCACCACTCTTGATTTGGGACGCCCTACTGGTGCTCAGATTGTTGAGGAGTGTGATAACTCCTTCCTTGCCCTCAAGGATAGGTTGTTCAAGAAAGAAGGAAAATATAAGAAGTTGAAACGAGAACACAAGGCATTAATTGGATATGTTCAGCAGTTGTCTCGTTCTCGAGGGCAGGATGTACTAGTGATAGAGCCTCCGACAGATATTCCTAGAGAGTCGATCAGCGGCTTAGTAGAGTTGGGGAGGATGGCACAGGAGGCAGATAAATGGGTCACAGGAGTTCGTACTGAGACAGAGAAATTCATGGAGGACCTTGCCTCTACCTTTCAGCAGGCCTCTACTATTTTAACACGGATGGATGCGGTGGATCATGCTTGGGGCGATGCCTCTATCTATCAGAGTAGGGTGATCCAGCGTCTTGAGGTGTTGAGGCATGTGCCATTGCGGTTGCTGGTTGATGGAGGTGTCATTCAAGCAAATGAATGATATGATTTCTCTCGGTGGTATTCTTCGGCTATCACAGGGCGTGGCTTCTTCGATGCAGCATAGGCGGATTCAGCCAGGATACATAAGGCTATGGCCAACATCATAGATGGAGTTCAGAACACCTTCGAGGCCATATTTGCTAGGCGGCTGAGTCCAGATGAGATAATTTTTGATAATTTGAGGGGTTTGCTGGTTCCCTTCTTCGCAGATGTTAAGACCTTTGTACAGGATGACTTTGAAAATACTGCTACATTCTCCACTTTGATCCAGAACACGCAGGACTCCTTAGCTGCTTGGAGAAAGTCTTGTACAAGGCACGAGCATTCAGTCACGGTATTAGAGTTTCAGTTGGATTGTGTTCCACCTATTTCGGTTCAGGAAGTTGAGGCCGTACTTAGCAGATTTGTTGAGTTGGCAGTCAGAGAGAAGGCCAATGGGAACACACTACTGGACGAAGATCTTCTAGAAGACTGAATATGGAGCATTTATTGCATTTGCTATTTTTGGGAGTGAGTGGGAATCTTTGATTCATTTAATGTACCACTCCCTATTCTGGCAGTTTTTAGGTTAGGGTGAGGTGGCACGATTCTGGCCACTCTATTGATTGTAACCCTAGCCGTCCTTTGGGACTTGGCTAGCTATAAAAGGGGGAGTCCCCCTCATTTGTAGATGAGAATTAGAAAGTTAGAATCGAGTAGACATTGAGAGAGCATTAGAGCTAGATAGTGTAGCATTGTAGAGCATTTTGCATCATTTGGAGAAGAAAGAAAGTTTTCCCTTTGAAAACTTTTGAGGAGATTGTTGTGTAACACATTTTATGATAATAGATCTTTTCATTGATGATGGAATTCGTCTTGTCATGAAATGCTAGCAAGGTTTCTTCTTCCTTTCGTATCCAAGTAGATTAAATTCATGCAAGTAGCTTACTTAGGTGTGTGGTGTTTTATTGAGATAGCTTCGCTTTATTCCATACCACTAGCGGCTTGTTGATGATAAGTCTGCCTTGTGTGGTCAACTGGACATTACATTGAGTTTAACTTCGGTTGTGATTTATATGCTTATATGCGTCGTTGTGATGGTGTATGCATGTTAAGTCATAACTTGAACATCTTTCGCTATTTCCCTTGAAGATTGCACCGATTTTACTGAGGCTGTCCGACGGAGGCTAGGTGAAATCCGGTTGAAGTCTATTGAAATGAACCCCCACATATCTTGCATTTAGAATAGAATATAAGTTTCTTAGGCCCTTTCCCCTTTTACTTTCCGCACTTTCTGATTAGTTTTAGGAAAGAACCACATTGCCCAAATCATACACGTAAGAATCCCCTTCAAAATCGTACATTAGCTGCTAACTGCAAGAAATCTGAACAATTGTGTAAGTCCCCTCGTAAGAACACAACAATACACATCAACCAAACTGGGTCTATTCGCACTTAAGGAACCTTGGAGTTGAACGCACGAACTTTCTGGCAATCTTAGCGTGCGGAATACTTTGATCAAGAGAGAACGGAGTAGCCCCAAACTATTTTGTTCTTCGGCTGATTGGTGAGGTCACAAAAATCACATCAATAGAATATAAGTTTCTTAGGCCCTACACTCATTTACTTTCCGCACATTTCTGGTTAGTTTTAGGAAAAGTACATACCTTATTGCCAAATCATACGTGCAAAATCCCCTTCAAATCATCCATCTACCGTTAACTGCAAGAATCCTGAACAATTGTGTAAGTCCCCTCGTGAAAACAGCAATTCACATCAAACCAATTGAGGGTATTCCAAGTATTTCGGAACCTTGGAGTTGAACGTGCGAACTTTCTCGCAATCTTAGCGCACGGAATACTTTGATCAAGAGAGAATGGAGTAGCCTTCGGACAATTTCGTTCTGCTGATTGGTGCAGTCATAAAAATCACATCAACAAGCTACAGGGGCGTAGTTACACCATTTGAGGAAGCTCTGTGATGTGAAGTCTCTCCATAAGCTCATCTTCAGACGTCGACTGCTGGAGCTCTAGGACTCGGATGACTACATTCGATAGCTCGTCGGACAGGCAGACTAGTCATGAAGAGATTAACTGCATCAACCATCAGGAATACCAAGATCTAACCCCCCTTAAAGAGGTGTGCCCTTAAGCTACAGGGGCGCAAAAGCTGGAAAAAGACAAGCTTCTGCAATCTGGAACTTTGGAATCTTCAACTTCTGTCACCAGTTACCGGAGTTACGAGTCTCAGATAGCCTCGCAGGATAGCTCATCGGATAGGCAGACTAATTCTGAAGAGATTGACTGTATTCATGAGCATTTACCACAAAATCTAGGCCTTCAAAAAGAAGGGCGTCCTTGAGCTACAGGGGCGCAATTTTGCTTTTCCTTGAGAAATCTTCATAAATTGATCACTGAAATCTTTGTCTTCGTCACTAAAATCATAGTTTACATACTCGAAATCGGAGAGTACTCGGCAAGCCCAAAAACTTTGACTCGGGAAAAACTCGGCAAGTACTCGACAAATACTCGGGAAATACTCGGCAAATGTGTGTGGATATTTATGCATGTGTATACTCAAGTCTGCACTGTGCACACATACATATCTATAAACATACACAGGATGCCAAGTTTGCATGCATAAACACACACAGACATATTTATATACACACAAACATGCCAAGTTTGTGGGTTTTTTGCGAGCTATTGGCGATTACTTGATAATCTGACGGGAGAAAATCCATCTGCATATTGCCCGAGAGTAAAAGCAGAAATTACTCGGCATGCAAATTTTTGGAGATTACTCGGCTACTCGGAGAGTAATCGGAGAGTATGTAAACTATGACTGAAATGACCATGCAAAGGTATAATTGTCGTCGTGAAATGCTTCTCCATCGTGAATTGCCTCATTCTGAGTCTCTGATTCAGGTTCTAATCAATGAATACTACCTTTGACTGACAAAACACTGACAAAACTCCATGCTTGATATTGCACAAAAACTGTATTTGACATCATTTTAGCAAGGTTTAGACTATTTCAAGCAAAATGCCTTAATGAAGCAAAAAAAATTGGTTTGGGTACAACAAAAAATAAATTGTGGTAACTTGGGCATGTTTTGAGAACGCCAAATCCTTAGTGAATATTTCCTCATATTTGTGCTTCTTGGTATTGCCAGATTATAGTGGGAAATTGTCCAAAAACATGGCGTTGGTGTTTAAAAAAATCAAGCTGAATGAAAAGATACTGTCGGGAGAAACAAGATGAACGTCTATTCAGCCACTCTAAAGAAGGGAGCATTGGTAATATTGCAACCAGTTTCTGAGTTGAATCCGCCACTTAATAATGTTACTGGAAGATGTTTGTCGGGCAGCATAAGTCTATTAAGCTTCAACATATTCTCTATTGGGCTTGTAGAAGTAACGGGAATTTTAATATTCTCTATGTGGGGTATCAATTTTAATGAAGCGGAAATTATTTCAAGAAGCCGTTTGAATAAATAAAGTAGAGTCGTTTCATTGATATAGAGCTCGTAATTTTATCAAGGAAAAATAGAGGAGACGTGTTTTATTTTGGACCCGGATGAAGACAACCGTGAACTCTTCTAAGGTGAATTCTTTATCGAAGGCAAGCCACGACATCTCTCAATGAAAGAAGCAGGTATGTACATTGGATCTATTTGAGATTCTTTACTAGCCTATCAATTATCGGGAGCTCTGGGAATTAAGGAAGCCATTTCTTAAAGAGAAACTGCCGCTTCTATCTATATTGGCTGGGTCTATTAATCAAATAGGGAGTTCTTTATACATATGATGCAATTAGTTGGAAAAGGGATGGATTTATTAAATCTATTCCCATTGGCGAAAAACTCTTTTACCGCCTACTATCTTAAAAAAACAATAGACAAGTATAAAAGGGAGAAGAGGATACATTCTTCAGGGACGTGTCAGAAATACACTCTATATCTTCTTATCACCATGGCATGAAACTGTCCAGCTGCAAGTTTATCGCTTCTTCTAGATAATATTATTCAAGCTTCTTAAATATCCCATCCCGAAAGGAAGCAACTTATATTATAAGGGAACAACAATTAAATAATCGACAGTATATGGTGTTGAGATAGACATCGGGCAATTAGAAAATAAAGTGCAAGATTCCTGATAGCTTCAGACTTGCTATCTGATCACCTTTGAAGGAGCCACTACACTATTCCAAGCATTGAAGGCATTGCGTATCCTCTATTCACTGTCAATCTTCGCCTTGGAATCATATTGCCAAACTACAGCAGCATAGGCAAGGAGGGTTGTGTTAAATAGAAGATTTATAGTTGAAGGTATTATGCTGGGAGCAAAGGATTTATAGCTTTTCAATGGCTACATCTGATTGTATGAAGAGTCGTCATCTCTCAGGTCTGTATCTTTCTCTAATTCTGAATGTTGTATTTCCTGTGAGAAGGCAGTTTCCAACTGCAACATTTAATAATATGAGGACAGAGGTTTTCAGATTGTAAAATTTGTTGCTAGCATTGAATGCTAATGTTTTGTATATGGTTTAGTGGAGAAAAACCCTGTTGTGTATGTATGACATCAAATAATTATCTATCTCTAGAAATAATCAGAAGATAAGCTCAGACTACAAAGTATTTAACTGTTTGACGAAATGGCTGAACAAATGAATGAGTGAAATCGAAAAAATTATTCTCAGTTCAGGGCAGATCACTACATTGAATCTTTCAATTTCGATTTTTTGCAATATTGAAAATTTATTTTAATTGTAAATTTAATTTGTTTGTATATGTTGGAGCCTTTAGTGAGGATTTTATGTTTGGTGGATGAGAGCAAAACTCGATTGGATACATTTATAAGGCCATGGATAGGGCCAAGGAGGCCATCTAAAAGTACTATAGGGGAGATAGAGAATTTTTCAATCCGATTTAGGAGGTAAGTTATTGGAGGTGGAACAATCAACTCCAACACATTTATGCAATGGGGTACTACCTTAATCCCAAGTTTTTCTTTTTAGATGATTTCACAAATATTATGGGGAGGTTATGGAGGGCCTTCCAACTTGCATTGAGAGAATGAAGCTTGATTAGTTAGGGGTTGCAAAATTACAAGTAGGCTAGGGGGAGGCTCTTTTCTTTGATACTAGCCATCTAAGGGAGATCCACCTAAACATTAACAAAAAATTGAGTTTTTACTTATATCTTACAATTATTGCTTACTTACAAACTTTCGAATATTTTATTTGAATGTTCTTGGTGTGGAGATTAGAGTGGAAATACTCTAAATCTTCAAAAGTTAGCCTTAAGTGTTTTGTCTCAACCTTGTAGTGCTCTTTGATGTGAGTGTAATTGGAGTTTGGTTGAGGCCATTCACTCGAAGAATCACAATATGTTGTCTCAAAGACATTTGAATAACTTAGTTTTTTTGCAATACAATCTATGACTTTGCACAAGAAAGGTGGATACAATTGCTTAGGAGCCTATAGACTTGGATGAGATTGATCCATACAAAGATTGGAATGTGCATGTTGAGGACAGCCCCTTGTTTACAAGAGATGAGATTGTTGATTTCAAGAGGCAAGTTATGAAGGGTTTAGCTACAATAGAAGCATGAGACATTGGATTGAGTGACATCATTACAAATGATGTTAAACATGAGTTAGAGGAGTTGTTTCCATCTAGTTTTAAGGTGGAGCTTCAACCTTTTGGTACAAGAGTGGAGCTACAATGGATTGCAAGGAGTGGGTCCTTGCCCTAGTTTTTCAGTAGAATGGGGAAGAGGAAATTATAAATTGTTATATAACTTGCATGGACATGTGATTTATGATGATGATATTCAATGACAATTATCATAAATTCATAATATATATCATAGTTATCGGCTAGCTGTTGTATTTGCATGGTGGTGTGATGTACTATTTTTTAATTCAAATCTAATAGAAAACAGTTCAACATATTGCAATCAATTTTGTACATGTATTTTGAAAACTTATGTTTTGTTAAGATTTAAGTATTTTTTTTAAATGCTGAGTTTTTACTGAGATCTCAAGTCCAAGTCAAATTTAGGTTTGTTGAGATTTTGCTAAGTCCAGGATTTTGAACTATGGTTTGGTTGATGTTTATACTTAATTTAGTTGAACTTGTCTTCCTTGATATCTACATGGAACTTTTTGAATTACATTAATTCTTCAAAATAATTTTATGTCAATCTTCCTCTTCCCATGGCCAACATTTATAACTTTAGTTACCTATGTTACATTGAAAGAATTTCTACTTTGTAATAACCCCTCCAAGGCGTTAGTTCAAATTCACATAATATTTTTGCAGTCAGTCAAATTCTAACTCTTTTATTACCAAGTTCCTGATGTGGGCAAGGTGAGAGCCTATGGAGATTAGAAAGAGAACAATGGAATTGACTAAAAGATAGATGCGAATTTACAATATATGAATTGATCGAGCCAAAATGGCTGATTGTGAGATATAAATTCTGATCAAGCCAAACTGGCTGAATGCAAGTGAAATTGTGTCAATGCCAATATGATAGACGAACTCATTTAATTCTGATACATGCCTAGCAAAGCAGAAAATGTACAAAATAATAAGAAAGGATCCAATGGATAAACCAACCAAGACCTTTTACGATACGAATAGGGATGTGACAATAAACTATTCAGGATCTTTTACAATAATAAATGTTACTTCTAACTGGTTGGAAACTGCTTAGTTTGTTACAATTTAGAAAGATAACTTAGATAAGCGATAATTAGTCCTGATCCAAGAATTATTTCAAACATTTGTCCAACATTCTGATATTGACATTTTGTCAAACAATT
>VDFB02260178.1:0-21759 GCA_007258455.2 Sequoia sempervirens | reverse complement strand
ATGGAGTAGCCTTCGGACAATTTCGTTCTGCTGATTGGTGCAGTCATAAAAATCACATCAACAAGCTACAGGGGCGTAGTTACACCATTTGAGGAAGCTCTGTGATGTGAAGTCTCTCCATAAGCTCATCTTCAGACGTCGACTGCTGGAGCTCTAGGACTCGGATGACTACATTCGATAGCTCGTCGGACAGGCAGACTAGTCATGAAGAGATTAACTGCATCAACCATCAGGAATACCAAGATCTAACCCCCCTTAAAGAGGTGTGCCCTTAAGCTACAGGGGCGCAAAAGCTGGAAAAAGACAAGCTTCTGCAATCTGGAACTTTGGAATCTTCAACTTCTGTCACCAGTTACCGGAGTTACGAGTCTCAGATAGCCTCGCAGGATAGCTCATCGGATAGGCAGACTAATTCTGAAGAGATTGACTGTATTCATGAGCATTTACCACAAAATCTAGGCCTTCAAAAAGAAGGGCGTCCTTGAGCTACAGGGGCGCAATTTTGCTTTTCCTTGAGAAATCTTCATAAATTGATCACTGAAATCTTTGTCTTCGTCACTAAAATCATAGTTTACATACTCGAAATCGGAGAGTACTCGGCAAGCCCAAAAACTTTGACTCGGGAAAAACTCGGCAAGTACTCGACAAATACTCGGGAAATACTCGGCAAATGTGTGTGGATATTTATGCATGTGTATACTCAAGTCTGCACTGTGCACACATACATATCTATAAACATACACAGGATGCCAAGTTTGCATGCATAAACACACACAGACATATTTATATACACACAAACATGCCAAGTTTGTGGGTTTTTTGCGAGCTATTGGCGATTACTTGATAATCTGACGGGAGAAAATCCATCTGCATATTGCCCGAGAGTAAAAGCAGAAATTACTCGGCATGCAAATTTTTGGAGATTACTCGGCTACTCGGAGAGTAATCGGAGAGTATGTAAACTATGACTGAAATGACCATGCAAAGGTATAATTGTCGTCGTGAAATGCTTCTCCATCGTGAATTGCCTCATTCTGAGTCTCTGATTCAGGTTCTAATCAATGAATACTACCTTTGACTGACAAAACACTGACAAAACTCCATGCTTGATATTGCACAAAAACTGTATTTGACATCATTTTAGCAAGGTTTAGACTATTTCAAGCAAAATGCCTTAATGAAGCAAAAAAAATTGGTTTGGGTACAACAAAAAATAAATTGTGGTAACTTGGGCATGTTTTGAGAACGCCAAATCCTTAGTGAATATTTCCTCATATTTGTGCTTCTTGGTATTGCCAGATTATAGTGGGAAATTGTCCAAAAACATGGCGTTGGTGTTTAAAAAAATCAAGCTGAATGAAAAGATACTGTCGGGAGAAACAAGATGAACGTCTATTCAGCCACTCTAAAGAAGGGAGCATTGGTAATATTGCAACCAGTTTCTGAGTTGAATCCGCCACTTAATAATGTTACTGGAAGATGTTTGTCGGGCAGCATAAGTCTATTAAGCTTCAACATATTCTCTATTGGGCTTGTAGAAGTAACGGGAATTTTAATATTCTCTATGTGGGGTATCAATTTTAATGAAGCGGAAATTATTTCAAGAAGCCGTTTGAATAAATAAAGTAGAGTCGTTTCATTGATATAGAGCTCGTAATTTTATCAAGGAAAAATAGAGGAGACGTGTTTTATTTTGGACCCGGATGAAGACAACCGTGAACTCTTCTAAGGTGAATTCTTTATCGAAGGCAAGCCACGACATCTCTCAATGAAAGAAGCAGGTATGTACATTGGATCTATTTGAGATTCTTTACTAGCCTATCAATTATCGGGAGCTCTGGGAATTAAGGAAGCCATTTCTTAAAGAGAAACTGCCGCTTCTATCTATATTGGCTGGGTCTATTAATCAAATAGGGAGTTCTTTATACATATGATGCAATTAGTTGGAAAAGGGATGGATTTATTAAATCTATTCCCATTGGCGAAAAACTCTTTTACCGCCTACTATCTTAAAAAAACAATAGACAAGTATAAAAGGGAGAAGAGGATACATTCTTCAGGGACGTGTCAGAAATACACTCTATATCTTCTTATCACCATGGCATGAAACTGTCCAGCTGCAAGTTTATCGCTTCTTCTAGATAATATTATTCAAGCTTCTTAAATATCCCATCCCGAAAGGAAGCAACTTATATTATAAGGGAACAACAATTAAATAATCGACAGTATATGGTGTTGAGATAGACATCGGGCAATTAGAAAATAAAGTGCAAGATTCCTGATAGCTTCAGACTTGCTATCTGATCACCTTTGAAGGAGCCACTACACTATTCCAAGCATTGAAGGCATTGCGTATCCTCTATTCACTGTCAATCTTCGCCTTGGAATCATATTGCCAAACTACAGCAGCATAGGCAAGGAGGGTTGTGTTAAATAGAAGATTTATAGTTGAAGGTATTATGCTGGGAGCAAAGGATTTATAGCTTTTCAATGGCTACATCTGATTGTATGAAGAGTCGTCATCTCTCAGGTCTGTATCTTTCTCTAATTCTGAATGTTGTATTTCCTGTGAGAAGGCAGTTTCCAACTGCAACATTTAATAATATGAGGACAGAGGTTTTCAGATTGTAAAATTTGTTGCTAGCATTGAATGCTAATGTTTTGTATATGGTTTAGTGGAGAAAAACCCTGTTGTGTATGTATGACATCAAATAATTATCTATCTCTAGAAATAATCAGAAGATAAGCTCAGACTACAAAGTATTTAACTGTTTGACGAAATGGCTGAACAAATGAATGAGTGAAATCGAAAAAATTATTCTCAGTTCAGGGCAGATCACTACATTGAATCTTTCAATTTCGATTTTTTGCAATATTGAAAATTTATTTTAATTGTAAATTTAATTTGTTTGTATATGTTGGAGCCTTTAGTGAGGATTTTATGTTTGGTGGATGAGAGCAAAACTCGATTGGATACATTTATAAGGCCATGGATAGGGCCAAGGAGGCCATCTAAAAGTACTATAGGGGAGATAGAGAATTTTTCAATCCGATTTAGGAGGTAAGTTATTGGAGGTGGAACAATCAACTCCAACACATTTATGCAATGGGGTACTACCTTAATCCCAAGTTTTTCTTTTTAGATGATTTCACAAATATTATGGGGAGGTTATGGAGGGCCTTCCAACTTGCATTGAGAGAATGAAGCTTGATTAGTTAGGGGTTGCAAAATTACAAGTAGGCTAGGGGGAGGCTCTTTTCTTTGATACTAGCCATCTAAGGGAGATCCACCTAAACATTAACAAAAAATTGAGTTTTTACTTATATCTTACAATTATTGCTTACTTACAAACTTTCGAATATTTTATTTGAATGTTCTTGGTGTGGAGATTAGAGTGGAAATACTCTAAATCTTCAAAAGTTAGCCTTAAGTGTTTTGTCTCAACCTTGTAGTGCTCTTTGATGTGAGTGTAATTGGAGTTTGGTTGAGGCCATTCACTCGAAGAATCACAATATGTTGTCTCAAAGACATTTGAATAACTTAGTTTTTTTGCAATACAATCTATGACTTTGCACAAGAAAGGTGGATACAATTGCTTAGGAGCCTATAGACTTGGATGAGATTGATCCATACAAAGATTGGAATGTGCATGTTGAGGACAGCCCCTTGTTTACAAGAGATGAGATTGTTGATTTCAAGAGGCAAGTTATGAAGGGTTTAGCTACAATAGAAGCATGAGACATTGGATTGAGTGACATCATTACAAATGATGTTAAACATGAGTTAGAGGAGTTGTTTCCATCTAGTTTTAAGGTGGAGCTTCAACCTTTTGGTACAAGAGTGGAGCTACAATGGATTGCAAGGAGTGGGTCCTTGCCCTAGTTTTTCAGTAGAATGGGGAAGAGGAAATTATAAATTGTTATATAACTTGCATGGACATGTGATTTATGATGATGATATTCAATGACAATTATCATAAATTCATAATATATATCATAGTTATCGGCTAGCTGTTGTATTTGCATGGTGGTGTGATGTACTATTTTTTAATTCAAATCTAATAGAAAACAGTTCAACATATTGCAATCAATTTTGTACATGTATTTTGAAAACTTATGTTTTGTTAAGGGATTTAAGTATTTTTTTTAAATGCTGAGTTTTTACTGAGATCTCAAGTCCAAGTCAAATTTAGGTTTGTTGAGATTTTGCTAAGTCCAGGATTTTGAACTATGGTTTGGTTGATGTTTATACTTAATTTAGTTGAACTTGTCTTCCTTGATATCTACATGGAACTTTTTGAATTACATTAATTCTTCAAAATAATTTTATGTCAATCTTCCTCTTCCCATGGCCAACATTTATAACTTTAGTTACCTATGTTACATTGAAAGAATTTCTACTTTGTAATAACCCCTCCAAGGCGTTAGTTCAAATTCACATAATATTTTTGCAGTCAGTCAAATTCTAACTCTTTTATTACCAAGTTCCTGATGTGGGCAAGGTGAGAGCCTATGGAGATTAGAAAGAGAACAATGGAATTGACTAAAAGATAGATGCGAATTTACAATATATGAATTGATCGAGCCAAAATGGCTGATTGTGAGATATAAATTCTGATCAAGCCAAACTGGCTGAATGCAAGTGAAATTGTGTCAATGCCAATATGATAGACGAACTCATTTAATTCTGATACATGCCTAGCAAAGCAGAAAATGTACAAAATAATAAGAAAGGATCCAATGGATAAACCAACCAAGACCTTTTACGATACGAATAGGGATGTGACAATAAACTATTCAGGATCTTTTACAATAATAAATGTTACTTCTAACTGGTTGGAAACTGCTTAGTTTGTTACAATTTAGAAAGATAACTTAGATAAGCGATAATTAGTCCTGATCCAAGAATTATTTCAAACATTTGTCCAACATTCTGATATTGACATTTTGTCAAACAATTGGCAAAAAATCAGCTTTAAATGTAAATTACCTAGAGTTTTAAACTGATATGTTTGAGAGGTAAACAATGCTAAAGTTGAACCAGATAGCTGATAAAATATCAAGGAATGTAAAATTTCTGCTGACAAGCATGATACTTTCGGAATGTTGATAGGCTGATTTACAAATATGCCAAATAATGCTAATATGAATACCTGAGAATAGAGTTCACAACCGAGCTCTTATGTCATAAAAATATTCCTCAATGTTGTAAAAATATATTACCCTTTTTATACACTTTTTTGCACCAGGGATCTAACACTTAAAACACCTTTTGTTTTTAAATAATTAAATAAGTTGTGTTTTAATTTTTACTTTTCAACAACCTAATTTAATTATTTAATTAATTTTTCCTTTTATATAATAAATATAAGTTGTCTTTTAATATAATTTTTTTTGACAACTTAAATTAATTATTTTCATAATTTTGAAAATTGGGATATGATAGTCCGTCCTTCCCAAACATTGCTTGTCCTCAAGCGATGCTGATTAAACTCATCAAGTTCTTTTGATTGAATCTTTTTGCTATGCTAGGATCCTGAATCTATCTTGAGGATTTACTACTTTTCCAATATTCGATCCTTCTTGTGACGTAGTCAACTTCTGCTATGCCATTCTAATATCATCACAAACTGTATTAACTCAAATATGAAAATATCTTTGCATCCATCTCAAAAAGTGAATTATGTGAGAAGGATTGAAAATTTAAAAACTAGTCCCATTTTCCTGTTTAGATCAATCTTCATGCTGACCCAATTTCGTGCTTGCAACTTTTTGTATTTGTAGAAATTGTTCTAAATCAAAATCCTCTTGAAGCCTATCAAGCTATTTAATTACTTGCTTAATTTCCTTAGCCCTTGTAATGTCCCCTTTTTCGGCATGATCATGTTTGATGGTGGTTAGCCTATTTCTCAGACTCTCGTAGGCTAACAGGTTGGTTAGAGGGTCAGTGGTACTTTTTGGAGAGTTTGATCGTTCTGGTTTTTAGAGCCCAGTGATTGGTTCACAGCAGGCGTTGGCAGTGCAGGAGTCGACAGCTTCTGACGGCACAGGATTATATGGGGTTTTGAGTGAGTTATGGGTTTTTAAGTGATTTAAATATTAATTGATTTAATATTTAATTATAAAGTCAAATTGACTTTATATTTTTAAATCACTTAAATATTTTCTAAAAGTGATTTAATATTTTAAATCACTTAAATGAATAAAGTGCGCCAAGTATTTAATTCATGAACTATTGAGATGAATTAAATATTATTTTAAAAGATTTTAAAACCTAAAAGTGGCGTATCTTTCTTGGGATTCGTGCCTTTGCATAAAAGGGCATTTTTGGCAATGAGAAACTCACCTTTTGACAATTTCGACTTTGCCTTGTGCTATTTCCTGTGCATTCTCCTGTGATCAGGGTTTGAACAATTTTTCCATTGAAGAACGATAACTCTTCAGTGTTGAGCACTTTTGAGGCTGTGAGAGATCAGCTGAATTTGTGCAGTTTGTGAGAGCTTCATACAGAGGTTCTACTGGGCTTGAGCTGTGTTTCCTATTGGATTTCTTTATCAGTTTCAGAGGGTTTTGGGAGATGGCACCTTCATTTCATCTGGCAGACATCATACTTCTTGGCCGTACCTTCTAAGTGAGAATTCAGGTTGTTTGCAGTGAAGTGCGTGGCTCTTGTGCAAGGGCGTTTGGGCATTTCTTGGAGAAACGCCTTCTTTTCTGAGGGTTTCTCTTCATCATTTTAGGCGTTTGCCTTGTACTCTTCATCTGCCACCGTTTTCAGGCTGGATTTTGCATTCTGTAGCTTTCTACACCAGATTTGGTCAATTTTACACCATCTTGGCTGGCAAACTGGACTACTTTCTTAAATAAATAATCTGGACACTTCCGGGTATGTTTATGAGTTCTAAATCCATTGTTGAGCATATTTATTATCTTCTGTATTGTCAATTCGCCTGAAATAACTCAGATTTACATTTTATATGCATTTATGCTGTGCGACCCTTCTCTTCTGTCTATCAAACTTTCTCTAAAAAAACACTAAATAACATTAAAAGACTTAAGAAAAATTGGGGTTTGAGTTGAGAGCCAGCAGGGCTCATCACAGCCCTAGCTTCATTTTCTTGCTCCTTGAATTTTGTTGTAGCATCAAGTTGTTCTTTTGCCTCCAAAAGTGCCATTTGGGTCTTTTCTAAAGAATCCTTAGGTGATTTAATCTCAAAGGTGAGTTCATCAACCTTTTCTTTATTTATTTTTAGATGCATTTATGGCCATCTCTTTGCAAATCTAATGAACATATCTATGTCTTTAATAAAATGCAGTTATTTTGATTTCATCCTTTCCAAAGTATTCTTCATTACTTGCAAATTTGCAAGAGTGATTGTATGCTTAGTCCCAACAACATTTACTTCATATGTCTCTATGCTTTCTTAAAACTTAGAGTTAATTTTTCAATGATCCTTTTCGTTCTATCCAACTCAGTTAGGACTTGGATCTCTTTCTCTTCTGCTACCAATAGTTGCACTTTCCATTGATGTAGCTTTATAGGTCTTTGTGCAACATTAGAAAAATGACATTTCTTGTCTTGCTCTTGACTGCAAACTTTAGCATCTCCACATAAGGTCTTGGAAGAATTTTTCTAAATGGAAGGAAAATTATTTGTGGATTGCCACATGACCTATACTAACTAGATATATTTCCCTTTATGAGAATGATCTGCATACTTGAGCTGATGTAATTCTGATGCTGATATTTTTCGTATGCTCCACTTCAGTTAAACACCCGAGGAAGGCTCTAAATCATCAAATTTTGACTTTTTCCCATGGAAAACTGCACTATTGCTTCCCAAACATCAATGGTTCAGCTATAAACCAAGCCCATCAAATCACTATTGTTTTGCAATCTCCATGATCAGCACCATGAATCATGAGAAAACCAATAGAATGAAGTATTAGGGAAGAACTTGATGCAAGCACCATCTAAAACTTCAGTATTGGCCCTCAGGTGATTCAAAATATTACTCGGATCCCATATTCTCTTGCATAGATAAAGCTTGAGTGAGAATTTGTTTTGTCTTTGCTGAAAGTGGTGACTTTATCCATTTCTTCACACTTCTTATGATGACAAAATTCTTGCAAGGTAATCTCATAATTGTCATACCTCAAGGCTTCAAGCAATTACCGTGGTTATATCAAACTGCTTATCATAAGTTGTTAATTTGAAAGCCAACTTAAGTATTTGATGAGGCACTTTGTTTTAGTGCATCCCTATCATTAAGGTCATCTTGGAGCTCCACCTCATAAGCTTCTTGATTTTCCAATCTGACTTCATAGGGATGCTGAGAATGCATGTCTACCTTTGTTGAAGCGTCAGATAAATCAACACCAGTATTCTTCTCATCATCTTTTTTAAAAATATCCTACAAATTTCGCTTGAATGACATAGATTCAATCATTTAAGGATTGATGGGTGTGTACAGAATAGGAGCATCTTTCTCATTTGTGCATACAATAGCTGATATATTCACCTTGTCTTCATGAAGATATACAATTTGTTTGTCTGTACTATTAGAAGTCAAAAAAAATATTTTTCTGCATTAGATCCCATACCTTCCATTTGAATGGAAGATTCTTCCAAAATATGCTTCTTTTCACATTACTGCAACTCTGAATTTTCTTTTTCTTCATATTCAATCGTCATAATTTTTGATTCATATAAGGGATTTATATACTCTTACTGAGAGTGGTGCCTTCTCCCATTTTTGCTGAGAATATAAGGGATTTTTTTTCAACTTCGTGGACAGGAGTTGTCGTACTCTCATATAAGGGATTTATATATTCCTTGCTGAAGTGATAAGACTTTAATTTCTTGCAACTCATAGTTCTCTTTTCGATACTCCTCCATCGTGTCATCCTTCATTTTTTGAGATTTTGTTGGATCCAACACTTGTCCTGGTCCTTTGTACATCTTTTTTGGTTCTTTTTTTTGCATTTGTCCACCTCTTGTTCTTATCCATTTCGGGCAGTTTGGGAAAGAAAATTCTACATATTCTTCAAATGATAAGGCTACCTACCTTCAAATCTTTTGATAGATTCTGGTATTTTACAAACCTTTTAGTAGTTTCTTCTACTGATGATCTCATCAATTCCTTGAAGTGTGGAAAATAATTTTTTTCTTCGAAGCTCTATAGAAAGAGTTTCATATATATTGAAACTGGCAACAATATCAGATAACCCCTCGATTCATCGGTTGGTAAGAATACCAGCTCTAATAAAATATATTACTATTGAAATTTAAACGTGCAACTGCTAAAACTGACATGCAACCACTAAACACTGACATGCAATTGATAAGATCTGTAGTAGAATTTTAATTTTCAAACAAGCTGGGAAGACCACTAGCTTTAATGCCAGTGTAATAACCCTTACAGTGCATTAGCTCAAATCCACATAAATGTTTTTCTATCATTTAAATTTTAGTTCTTTTTGATCACCAAGTTCTTGTTGTAGGCAAGGTGACAGCATATGGAGATTAGAATGAGGACAATGGAATTAACTGAAAGATATTGGCGGCTAGTTATCCAATTTACAATATTAACAATCATAGAATTGATCAAGCCAAAATGGTTGATAGTGAGATGTAAATTTTGATCAATCCAAAATAGCTAAATGCAAGTGGAATTGCTTCAATGCCAAAATGGTTGATAATAAGATGTAAATTTTGATCAAGCCAAAGTAGCTAAATGCAAGTGGAATTGCTTCAATGCCAAAATGGTAGATTAACTCACCTGATTTTGATACATGCCTAGCAAGGGGGAAAATGTACAAAAAAGAAAGAAAAGATCCAATGGATAAATTGACCAGGATCTTCTACAACAAGAATAGGGACTTGGTGGTAAATTGTCCATGTAAAGTCCTTTACCAAGAGTTTTTAAAAAATACATGCTATTTGCCACTTTCAGGTCATAGACATGTCGTCAAACACTTGGCCGGCAGCAAATTAAACGATATTGTTGAGTTTTACAATGTAGAACAATTGCAACTATTATTAATGGTTATATGCATACTCTCAAATAGTTTGCATACATTGAACAATTCATAGTTATTTTAACAAATTGTTGGTCAACATTTTTTATAGATATGAAATCAAATGTCATACAAACCAATTATTTGTTCAGTCTGTATGATAATCTGAATGTTGAGCGACCCCTTTCTGACTGACATGGATGAGTGCTGGTCTGGACTGAACTGGAGAATTGCTCATGTCAACTCATCCATATTTGTAAAGAGGTCGGGAGTTGACAACAGCGCTGCTGCAACTGCATAAAGTTATGAAAATTTCTTGTAAACTGTTGTGTTCCCTCTTAGAGCTGATGTCAACTCTCATATATGGAACGGCTAGCTTGGTAAAGATCTGAAGCCAATAATATTGATATCAATAGAAAAGTGCTGGCCTGAAACTATGCTTCAAATTGTCCAGAATACTGCTACGCCCTCAAATTACCTACAAAGAGATGTAACTGTGATGTGGCTGAGTGTCTAATCTCACTTGACCTTCATTATAGCCAAAATATCTGCTGCAGAAATCTGGGGCAGAACTGATATAATTATGGACTGAAAATAATTCAAAACTGCTGCAACGTTAATGTAAGTGTCTGGTATGGAGCCAGCAAGAACATGTTGATATTTTCAGAAATCTGTGATGCACAAAACTGTCATATAAGATCATCTCCTTGTCTACATTTTGTCATTTTGTAGTTGTAGACTTTCAGCCTTTTCATTTTGTTGTATATGCACATTGGTAATGAAAACTCAATGATTAGACATTGAAATTTTATTAATTTGTACGAGAACTTGCGAATTCTCAGCTCTGCTCCATTGTTTCATAATATAGTTATATAATGAATATGGTGAATGACTTATCACATGAATGTTTAAAGATTTCTATATTTTTAAATTTTCCTATTTTTTTAAACGCCATCCCCTAAAAAATGCCTCCCATCTCTTGTCATATCAGAAACGTGTCTCCCTGTTTCCTGTCATCCCTGTCTTGGAAACTTGGTGGAACATAGATCACCTCTAGATTTCAGCTAGACATTACATGATAAAGACAACGATTGATACAAAGTTGCAAGACAGGTTTTCAGAAATCTGCTACTATTGTGTAGAGTTGTTTTCTGAGAAGGTTTTTAAGGTTCTTTGTGGCTGTAGCCAAACTCCCTCAATCTGGTGCAGTTGGGTTGTGTTTGGCTTGTAGTGGAACTTTACTTCCAGCCTATCTTTCTATAATATGATTAGATCACTTGAATGTTCAAAATTTAAAGTTTTGATCAACCTATTTAGTGGGGACATCTGGCAAAGAAAGTTAAATACATAGATGATAGGATGTATTTCATTTTTATTCTTATGCATGCTCTCTTGAATGTCATTCATAATTGATTGACATTATAAGGTTTTATTATTTTGCAGATTCTTCAAGGAACTGCCATCTGTTGATTGGCGTGATGTTGCAGATAACTGGTTTGGAACATGTTGCTGCTCCTTTGGGGGAGTGAGTCAGTCGTTAGTTTCTAATTTTGAGAAGTTCTCATGTATTTCAAATGGAACATGCTTCATAGGGAATACTTCCATTACAGTCAGAATGGACGAGATTACAAGAGATGCTATTATTGAACGTGGCATGAGAATTGTACCCAATAATGATGGGCCTCAGAAACAATCTGGTAAACAACTTGAAAGTGAGATAAATAGTTCAGTTCATGACATCCCATTGCACTGCAACTTGAAATCTGAAAATTTGGCCAAAAACCAAAAACATATATGTGACTGGAAATGTATTTCGAGTCACAACATTGTGGAAAAAGTTGGTACTTTGCTTGATACTGGAGAAAATGCAGGAAGTATACTAGAAAAGAGAGAAATGAATAGGAATAACTACATTGGTGTTTCGGACTTGCTGCTTGAGCAAGCAAAGACAGAAAACACCAATTTCAGTTACAATCAGGAATCAGAAATTATGGTGCATGATGAGAAGCAGGAAGTGGCTATTCTAACATCTGCTATTTCTAGTCTCTCTTGTAAGGATACAAATGCATCAATAAGCATTGTTGACCCTTCCTTGCAATCCATTCATGAGCATTCCCCTAGATTTCCAACATTTGTGGATCCTGTATTGAATTGCAAGGACAATTGTTGTCCGGCCAATTCTAGATTGATGCCAACTTCTCAAAACATTTGTAGTGCACCTGAAGGCAAGATCTTTCTTAACTGTTCTGGTGGTAATGATTCAGAGAATGCATCATCAGAACAGAACAAAATTACTTCAGGATCTCAGCATGAGAGGACAAGCACATTTAGCTTTTATCATGGAAATGGGTTCATGATGGGACCTTCTGGTGTTTCCAATACAGTAGAATGGTTTTCTGTTCATTGCTCTTCATGTATGTCCCTGATTGGTTCTCATCCTGATCTTAAAGGAAAACCTGTTTCAGCTAATGAAATCATTCAATTGTTTAAGTGCCATATATCAACAAATGAAGCAGTTGGTGGATTCCATGATGTGTTCAGGTGAGCATTGTGTGTATGGTCCTTTACAAATTCTCTTTTTAGCAGCTCTTATGTTCTTTTATTGGAAACAGATATGTAACAATATGTGAACTACCTGAACAATAGCACTGGAAGAAGACAATATGGTATGTCCACAAATAGCCAAAATAAGTCAACTAGACTCAAAAGTGTATGAAATCACAATGATTAGTCAGAAGTGCAAAACAATAGCCAAAACTAAATCTAGATTTAAATGTAAGAAGCAAAATAACATAATAATAGGGGGAAGCCCTAATAAAACTACCATACAGAAAGCTTTGTAATACAAAACTATCCTGTAAAAGGAAGGTTCCATGTTAAAAATGAACTGCCAATAGAGCCAAGAAAATAGAACTGGTAGAAAACGAGGATCTAATCTGCTTCAGAGGCATGAACATCGTGAAAACTGACATGATTTATTTAACTGTTTTTGTACTGTCAAACTCGTCTCTTGTTTGTTAGATAGCCAGTACATTTCATGATTTAATAAACTGTTTTTGTAGTGTCAAACTCGTCTCTTGTTTGTTAGATGGAAAAATGATTGTAAGGATACTCAAATTCCTAGATGCCTTGACCTATAATATGAAATGATAATTTGGTTGTAAATAAGATTTTCATTCAGTAGAAACTAATGAATATTATGACCACAGTCCAATGAAAGTGGGATGACAGAAGGACAACATTCTTGGAATTGCTGTCTATTATAGGTGCCTTCTAAGAGAAAAATATTAAATAACCATGTCACCTAAAGGTAAGGTCATAAGTGTTAGCATTATAATTTGTCTGCTGTAAAACAACACAAAATAGAACAGTGTGTGAGGTAAAACCTCTCTGAAAATTATAAAGGGAAGTCCCTTGAGAAAGTAAACTAATCCTAGACACTAAGATATGGGAAAAATATACAATTATTAACACTACACACAATAATTTTTGGAGATTTTGCAATGTAATGTCCCTCTTCGTTTAATGTCATTTGAAGAGATTTTCTAATCTTTCATTCCCGGAGATTAGAAATAAATCATAATATAAGGGAATTATTAAAAGAATAATTAATTCAAGCCTTAAATGCTAAAGTCGGTGAGTTTATTTAATTATTCTTTATATGCAATGATGGGGACCACGGGGCACTTCAATTTGATAAATCCTATTTTTGCTTAAGTAATCTAGAGTGATTTGTAACAACACCCCCTTATCCAGTAATTTCACAAATTGGGTTTCTGTAGTTTAGTTGTCACCTGGTGCGTTTTGTGTGTTTCTTTGGACTTTTTTTTTTAGTTTGACCATGCCAAATAATGCAGCAACAATAGGAAATATATTGCAATATTTAAAACTGACAATTAGAAATTACAATGAGGAATATGGCTGGAAATTCCAGATTTTTCCCAAGGCTTAAATATTCAGTTTTTTTGACAAAGTAAAGACAACCTAGATCATGAAATATAGTCTATTATCTAAATCAGACATACCCATAAAATGCAGCAATGAATTTATGTCTATTGTAGTACAAAATGGTCTCCAAATGCTTGAGAAAATACACCCATCAACACATGAACTCGCTGCAATACAAGAATAACACTTGCAGCCTGTTTCCTTCTCCAAAACACCTCCAATAAACCTCCAACCAGTAACCACAATGATCAAACTGCAGTGTATGGATGAACACCAGCAAGAGGGAAATGTACAACCAACTAGAAAGTGTACAAGCAGCACATGAAGATTTTAACACAGCAAATAATTTGAAAACTAGTTACACTTTCACTAACCCTTTTTAAATCTGCAAATGAGACTCCAGAATACAAGAAATCTCCAGCTTCAACGAAGTCTCTAGCATATAATAAATCTCCAGCAATAATGTAATTCCCAGCATATAATAAATTTTCAGCCAACAATAGAAATCTGATTTTTATATTAAAATCTTCCTGACTGTATGTTTCAACAGCGAAAAAGATGCTAGCAATGAGGGATTTCGTTCACAAAGCCCCAAGAAATCCAATCTTCAGCAGAGACTGAAAAGCAATATCAATTTCTCTCCAACCAAGCATGCCAAATGAACTCTCAACTCCCCTTTATATAGAACTTCTTGATCTTCTAGAAAGACCCAAGAAGAGTGTTCAACAAGCTTTTAGAAGAATATTTTAATATTCCTTGATGTGACTCCTTGATGTGATCATCTTGATGTGACCCTTTGATGTGACTCCTTGATGTGCCCCCTTGATGTGACTCCTTGATGTGACTCTCTAATACTTAAGTCACTTTTTGAAGATATATTAATAAAGTGACTTTATTAATTTATCATTAAAGTATGTCACTTTTTCAACCTTTTAATATAATTATTTAATATTACCCTTTTGACTTTGCACTTTTTGCCTAGTAATATTAAATAATTAAAATAATGATTATTCCGTAAGAGGGCCGAAAAAACGGGGACATTACAGTCCTCCCTTCCCAGAGATTGCTTGCCCTCAAACAATCTGCAACTGCAAACTAGCCCAGCTACCATAGCACTTGAAGCCAAAGCAGAAACCAATTGCACTTGTCCACCAACCACCCGAATCCCAAATGGTCCTACAACATGTGCTTATCCATAACCTCTGTATGCAGCTGGAACCCAAGACACTGTCAAACTCCGTCAACCAATGAAACCAACCATCCAACAATGAAATTCCTGGATCCCAACTCTATAAATCAACCCCATCATGCCAACTCCAAGTACTATGCTGATACACCTCAAATATCATACCTGGATCCCATTGATAAACTGGAAGTCCTTCAATCACAACACCAACTAACTTCCACTGTACCACTCTGATAACCTCTAAAGTCCAATTGTACCCTGCTTCTACTGAAGAGAACAAAGTAGAAGATTTGCAAAACTTGGACTCATCACGTGAAGTTGAAAGTGTATCACACTAGAGTGAACCCGAACACCTCTTACTCAACCCACCTCTTTGCGTCATCAAGGACAAAGTCAAATTCTGTGTATGTGGACTGAAAGTAAACTGATGAGCACATCTCATTATGCAATAGAGGTGAAACTCTCCTGCTTGTGCCAATGGAATACCAGAGTAGTCATGTGTATCCCATCCTATACTGCCATCATTAGAAGATAACTCACCACTCAAAACATGATGGATAGGTCTTGTGACCATGCCATCATTGCCCTTTGCAACATTAATGGCCAAGGCTCTATCTGACCACAACTGTGAGTTCCCTGATTTGATGTCTTCAAGACCGTGCTTGATTGTCTGCCAACTAGAGGTCATAACTCCTTCCCGAGGACCCTCTTGTCCCTTTTCAAAATTAATTTCCCAAAGGAAATATTCCATGAATTTATCTGTCTTATCAAAGAGAAACAAGGTTTTCTCAATTCCGTCCTTAGCGACTTGCAACTGCTTCTTCCATTCATGCCTCCTAATAGACCACATGTCACAATCAGCTGCACAATAAGAATTTTTTGACTTGCTCTTTGGAGTGAGAAGAGCATTGTCATGAATGCTAATCTCCTGAAAAGAAGATGGAACAACACTATGATCCAATGTACAAGACTCAGAAGAACCCATCTTCTCATGATAAGGCTATCCAATAAGAATCTCTACATTACCAATGCAAAGCCTTGTGCCCGATTCTCGGATGATGCCTAAACCTGTAGCCAAGCCTAATGAGTCTGCGTCATCAACAATCCATTCCACACTAAGTGGTCTCCTGTGGATGTGAATGATGCCCAACATAGGTGCATAGAAGCACATGCCAACCCCTGACAAGCCGCTGGTATATATCAGAACAACACCATGCAACATGTGAATCATGTCCATGATGAAGCAAAATGTATTACTACTATCAAAGGATGATAAGAACTCATCATCAATCCGTCCTCTCACCAAAGTGGCAATCCCAACTTCTCCTATCTATCCCAACAATTGCTGTCCTCAAAGTGTACCCTGATAGAACTCTGACCAGCAAAGTAGGGCAGCCATCAATCAATGAAGTAGGAGGTAGAACCCATGGGGTTAGGGCTGGGATACATTTGTCCTCATGCCTATCTCCAAACCATAGCCTGTAATCTATCGGAAACTCGAGCATATACCTCTCGAGATCAAGAATAATGCATCCATCACCAAAGGACCTCAAAAATCTGTCATGCCTCCATTGTACTATTCTGATAGAATCATCAAGACTTGCGAAACCTCTCATTGTTCCAACCCCAAGGGTCTCTAAAAGATGAACTGAAGCATGCGGAAGTTCGCTGTCCTGAACCAACACCGAGAGTAAACTGTCAAGGTTTACATCATGAACCTCCATAAGATGAACCCTCTGAGTTTGGCAGGTCTGAAGTAAGCAAAAATCACTGTTAGACTGAAATTAGCAAAGTACAATCTGATATAAGTACTCTACACAAAGGACAACAACAGTACTTATGAATTTCCCAAGTATAAGCATGCGTGCAAAGCATAGTGCTACACCAAATCAACTCAGAAGTGACTAGGAAACACTTCCAAACAATCTTCAACTGAAAAATTTCACCTCCTTCACTGAAAAATTTCACCTCCTTCACAAAGAATAATGTGCCAATTCCCCTGAATGAGAGCAAACCATGATGTAAGGTGACTGATCTGCAACTAATCAACAAGCTCAAAACTGAAAATCTGATCCATTCCTTGCCAAGGAACACACCCAAGAATGTCCAATTGATCATTGCTCCATTCCTTACTAAAAATCTCTTTCCAATCCATTTGAAGATGAGTAAATGGAATCATAAGATGGCTGGTAAGGAAAAGTACAACTCTATTAACTCTGAAATTTCCATCCTTATACCTCCAAAGATCATACCTACCCTTTCCAATAAGCTCCAACAATCCTTGTTGAGGATCCCAAGCATGAATACCCAACCAAGAATGATCAACATGCTTAGAAAGATACACATCACAACTGCAAGTGCCATCCATAACATTATGCTCATCAAGGAAGTTTGTGACCCTTTTGGTAATTTCTTGTAACCCATCCATGAAAGCATCAACAACTAAGGTGCAAGGAGCAATTGTTGTCTTCAAGATCATCCCCAAAGAAAGATTAGTATAAGATAAAACATCACTCAATCCAAAGGATGGATTGTGAGTCATGTGGATGTCATGTAAAGGTCCTTCTTCCTCCATAGTTACATAAGTAACAAGCTTGAACTCTCCTTTCCTTGTAGTTGTTCTTAAAATTCCAGCAAGCTCAAGAACAATGCTTGGAACCCTTTCAAAATCAGAAGTGTAGAAATCTCCATGAATCAATTCATTCCATGAAGAAGCTAAATTACCAACTAGATAGAATAGGTAGGCAAGACTACTCATCAACTCTGATATGGCATGAAATGTCCCACCTGTTGGCCAACTCCAAAACTCAAGACCAAGCTTCATGCAAGAATGATGTAGCTCAACGCAAGCACCAACAAAGAAAGAACTCTCAACTGAAATCATTAATTTGCATACCCAATTTTCCTTCCAATTCTGTATGTAGTAAGGAATGATGATGCCTCCTAGTGTCAAATAACTCCTAATGCAACCCTCATTTGGCTCCTCATTTGCATTTTTCATATCCTGTGGTCTCCCAGGAGGGTAACCAATCACCTCATAAAGTGAACTCAGATCATTAGCAGGCTGAAAACCATACTCCAACTCAGGTTCTGAATCTTCTCCCGGATCCCATACCTTACAGTTTTCACTAAGTACAAGATTGCAACCAGGAGTTGTTCCATCATCCAACTCAAAAAATGGATTGTCATATGTCATATCATCACCCATCTCAAACAATGGGTTATCAGCAACCGCCATAGATTGATTATTCCAATCATGTTCATGCAAAGAAAGTGAACTGCTGCTATGATGAATACTAAAATCAGAATTTTCATACTTGTCATCAATGACTCCAAAGCTGTCCCAAAGCACTTGTGCCTCTCCATTATCATTTTCGGTAGTAAACTATGGGTCCAAATCATCAAGAATCCATCACCAATAACTGATTTGAAGTCACCAAACCTTTCATCTAAAAGAACATTAGTAAACTCATCACAAGAAATATTATGTCAAGAAGTAGTCATTGGATAAATCAATCAACAAGTCCTTTCCTTCAGCTCCATTTCATCCATAATAGCTACATAGTCACCCTGAAGCTCAGTCACATAGTCCTCTGTCAAGACACTATCTCCCTTTGAATGGTTTGTCATGAACTTCTCTTCATCCACCTGCTCAATGAGATTAGACTCCTCTTTTTTTGTTAATAAGATTCTTCACTTTTCTTGTCTTCTAACAGATGCAACTCAGGATGAAGTCAGAGTTTTGTTATAATTTTCTTTGTAACATTTTGTCATGACTCCTGAAAGACATCTTCTAAAATATCTATCACTCTGCTGCAATTGAAATTGATTCAACTACCCTAACAGGATCAGGATACTCTTGCTCTAATACCATGAACACCCCCTTATCCAGTAATTTCACAAATTGGGTTTCAGTTGTCACCTGGTGCGTTTTGTGCGTTCTTTTAATTTTTTTTAGTTTGATGCCAAGTAATGCAGCAACATAGGAAATATAGCAATATTTTCAATTGGAAATTCATGAGGAATACACCTGAAAATTGCAGCCTAGGCTTAAAAAGTTTTTTGACAAAGTAAAGACAACCCAAATCATGAAATATAGTCTATTATCTAAATTAGACATACCCATAAAATGCAGCAATGAATTTATGTCTGTTGTAGTACAAAATGGTCTCCAAGTGCCTGAAAAAAATACACCCATCCATACATGAACTTGCTGCAATACAAGAATAACACTTGCAGCCCGTTTCCTTCTCCAAAATGCCTCCAATAAACCTCCAACCAGCAACCACAATGATCAAACTGTAGTGTATGGATGAACACCAGCAAGAGGGAAATGTACAGCCAACTAGAAAGTGTACAACTAGCACATGAAGATTTTAACCCAACAAATAATTTGAAAACTAGTTACACTTTCACTAAACCCTTTCAAATCTGCAAATAAGACTCCGAATACAAGAAATCTCCAGCTACAATGAAGTCTCCAGCATATAATAAATCTCCAACAATAATGTAATTCCCAGCATATTATAAATCTTCAGCCAACAATAGAAATCTGATTTTTATATTAAAATCTTCCTGACTGCATGTTTCAACAACGAAGAAGATGCTAGCAATGAGGAATTTCGTTCCCAAAGCCCCAAGAAATCCAATCTCCAGGAAAGACTGAAAAGCAATATCAATTTCTCTCCAACCAAGCATGCCAAATGAGCTCTCAACTCCCCTTTATATAGAACTTCTTAATCTTCTAGAAATACCCCAGAAGAGTGTTCAACAAACTTTAAGAAGAATATTTTAATATTCCTTGATGTGACTCTTGATGTGATCCCTTGATATGACTCCTTGATGTGAGCCCTTGATGTGACATCTTGATGTGATCCCTTGATATGACTCCTTGATGTGACCTTTTATGTGACCCCTTGATGTGACTCTCTAATACTTAAGTCACTTTTTGAAGATATATTAATAAAGTGACTTTATTAATTTATCATTATAGTGTCACTTTTTCAACCTTTTAATATAATTATTTAATATTACCATTTGACTTTGCACTTTTTGCCTAGTAACATTAAATAATTAAAATAATGATTATTCCTTAAGAGGGCCGAAAAAACGAGGACATTACACGATCTTGGTAAGGATAAGATCATTTGATTTTGTCAAAGTGGAAACAAGCTTTCCTCAAAGATGGTCGATAGCTTTTGTGAAGTTAAAAATTGGCAACTTTAGTTTTATGGAGGAAATCGTTTGCTTTTTAGAAGTTGGGATTGGGCAACGTTGGGTCTATTAAAAGCTTTGAATTATTGAAGAATGATTCATTATGAAATCATTATTTGTTTGTTAACTTTCTCAACCAAACCTTGGAAGATAACTACCCAGGACGAAACCCCTGGTTGTTGTGAGTGGGACGGAAACCCCAACTCAGTGAAGTAGCAAGCTTTTACAGTATCAAAGGTAAATCGTGGAACCAAGGCCCGATAATATCTTTGGAGAATAATCGCTCAAGGTAAAGACAAATCACGATTTTGTCTCAAGCGCAGTCCACGATTTCAGTGCATAATACTATTCGCAACTTTAAGAAGGGAATCGTAGTTGTTAAGAAGGCAGATTAAAGTCGAGATATGAAGGTGGTCGCCAAGTAAGACAAGATAATACAACCGCCGCCAAGCTATTGAGAAGTCAACTTGTTCTATGAAGACAGTTGCCGCCAATATAAGGGAGGAAGCCGTGATCTGCATATAGACAAGTCCACATCTGGCCAAGCAAGAGAATTGATGGAACCTTGAAGGCATTGCATCATTGTATTGCTGATCGGGACAGCTGATTGAATCACTGGGCCGCTATTTGATTCTTTCATCGATTCAGGATACAGAGCTTTACTATTTCGGCCGCCTATGACATGGTTATCTTTCTATTGTATGGAGCAATTGCTTATTGCCACATCCTCATTTCCATCTAGAGCGGTCTATCCTAAATATTAAACATGTCTGTTGTTTGGAGTAGCGGGTTGGACACACAAGATCCTTAATCGAATTCACTGTGCACGATTTGGATATTGGTGCGGGAGTGTTGGCCTGAAGACATTGTGGCAGATACAGACAAGCAGCCGTTGTGGCAGAAACAGACAAAAGCAGCCTCCAAGTCACATATAAGACAATCAAGTCAGATTATAATATCAGACCTCCAGGTGCTCATTCCAGGTCTGAAACTCATTGTTGTTGCATTATTAACTGCTGTTATATCTTCTGTTCTGCTGTAGGCCCATTCTGGGCGGCATAATCTCATGAAACATACCATTGATTAGACTCTAGCTGTCCTCAGTCTAATACAGTCAGGTCTGCAATATATTTGTGAAGGCATTCGTTTATGCACTGATTGTAACTTCTGATGTATTTGGAATATTAATGGGCGGGGTTTAGCTGAGGATATTAATGAAATGTGGGCCTTATAATACTCTGTCTGAGTTTGTAAATCTGTGCACAGCAGTGAATATTTACATATCTGTAGCAGTGGAATATTTTTATAAGCTAGTGTCCTGATTTTATAGTTTACACTCTACTATGCATATTGGATTGGTTACATGCATTGTCTTGTATAAGTTTGATAAAA